>JAJEKB010021303.1:94787-105767 GCA_022393335.1 Macrotrachela quadricornifera
AAAAAAAAACAAAACACACACGCATGCACAAAGATAAACAACACGTTCGATCACAAGAAGAATAATATAATAATTGGAGAAGAGAGAAGAAGGAGAATGGGAAGGATTGTCCATCACTATATATATAGATAGATGGCAGATTCTGACAAATATAAATCTTATAGAATTCAATAAAGAAAATTTTCTCTTACAATAATTTATCAAGAAAACATTTTTCGTATAGAGAATAATTTTAACTAATAAATTGAATATATGACTTGTTACTATTCTTGATTGATATACTCGAAAATTTCTGATTAAAATAAGATGAAAATAAAATAAGTTTGTTTGTGATAAGGACACTCTTAAGAAACACTCCATCATTCTTTTCAAGACTACTTGAGAATAGTTAAATAAATATTTTTAATCAAATCTCGATAAGTAGAATAAAAATGATCTGAAATTCTTCTCACGGTAAAATTCTACATTAACTTAAACGACAAGAAAAGTTTAAGATCAATCTAGCTTAACTATAGTCTGTTGAGTAACTCAAGAATAGGAATTTCACCAATCGAAAGAGGTGATACATAACCGTCTTTTTCTCGTATATTGTACAAGATAAATTTTTTTTAAAAATTAACCCTTTTTTTACAAAACATCGAAATAAAAGATCGTTATCCCGCATATTTTCCAATGTTTTGACTTGCTGAAATTTTGAAGTTTTTAATTTTATGTAGAATTATTAATATTTTCAAATAGGAATATTCTTATTCGATAGAGGGCATAAACAGTCATATACCAACGATTAAAAATCAAATAAAAAATGAAATTAAGAAATTTTCTTAAAAGAGTAACATATTTAATAGTATTGTTTATTCATTTTTAAAATCCTTCATAATAAATCTTTGTTAACAAAATACATTTATATTCATCAATAACTTACTCGTTGACAAATTTTTAAATTCTTTTTACTGTTTTATTTCTTTCTTTTCATTCTCTATACAATAAAATTAATAGAAATTAATTAATTAATTAATAAGATAAACTCATATGATAATATGTTATCAAATTAATAATAGCGAATTACAATATCTTTAAAAGACTTTCTTTTTTCAACATGTTTACATTAATGATTAATAATATAGAATAAACAAACTAGCGAATAGAGAAAAAGGATAAGAATATGAATGGAATATTGATTCACTAGAGATGGCGTTATTTAAGATTGAACATAAAGTATGATCGTATATTAAACATCATATACAATTAAAAACAACATTCAGTCTTAAATAGCTCACTATTGCACAGTTATTTAGGGTGTACCAAAAGTAGTAACAGTGACCTATGGTATTTAATCATCCTTACTCTCACCCTTAAGACGTTCTTCAAAAAAAAAAATGAAAAGGAAATGTACCAAAAATAATTAATGTTAATCCATTTGTCATAATTGATAGATTAATTTATAAAACATCACTTGATATTTTTAGATTTTCGAAATAAAAATTCTATACTAATAATTCAATCAAATCTCTTTATTTTTTTTTAAAATAATTTGTGAATAAAATTTAAATTATATATGATAAATATATTTTTTTTATATAAAAAAAAAATTTAAATTTTTAACGATATAAATGTCCTTGAATATATATTTAGAACTGTTGTCAAAATTAATATGACATCATTAATAATTATATATAATTATTCTTTATTCTGTTTTGTCAGAATAATTTATATTGATTAGGTTTATTTTTGACAAGAGAGAAAAAAAAAAAAAGAATGTTTGTCAATCAATATAAATAGAAAGAAAAAACCGAAGAAAATATTCTATTCTTATATATTTTTTTCGATTTCAATGGCAAATGGATCAGTTTCATCATCATTATTTCATATTATTCTAAATATAATTTCATTATTAATGACAATTTTTGGATTAATTATATCATTATTTATATTAATTATTGTTTATTTACGAAGAAAATATTTTTATGATATTAAATCATTATTATGTATTAATAATTATATACTTATTTTTTTAATGGCTATTGTACTTTTATTACAAAATATCGATATACTTCGAGGAGATTTTCAATTATTAATTATAGAATATGAAACATTTGGATGTCGATTTAATGGATATATTCTCTTTTCACTTATATCGGCTAATTATCAAGCATTTATATTACAGGTTATTATTATATCACATATGTTTCAAAAGTTGAAATTAATCGGCGGTTTTTATGACATGAGTAATTCAAAATACAACTAAATATTTTTTTTTCTTTGATATTTTCGATTGATAGAAGCCTATTAAATGAAGTATAGACGAATTATTTCAGAACCAAGAAAATGGTGTCGTAAACGATGAAAATAAGAGAAAAAAACGATAAGAGTGAATGTTTTAATAGGCTGTTTTCAATGATTGGAATGATTGACCAGAGACATTGTTGGAAAAAGTACTTTTTTAGTCATCAGTTTTTATGTATAATCAGCTCATAGAAATTTGAAACTGTCTGACATTAAAATCTGCGTCCATACAGGAATCAAATAGTAAACATATGCGAAAAATAAAAATAAAAATATGTTTTAGGATATTTTGTATATAAAGAAAATATTGTTAAGATTGATTTATTATATACATACTTTTGTTTTTGTTGACTAAACTAGGCTATTTTTCGTCTTAATCGTATTGTTCATCGTTCAAAACATTCATTTATTAAATTTCGTAATTATTTATTTATAATTCCAATTCTTTGGATAATATCTCTAATTCTTATAAGTCCATTATTTATATTTCATAGTCATAAATTAATATCTGGTGAACATACATGTTTTATTCGAAAAGATGATTCATTAAGTATATTATATTCAATGTTAGTTATTTATGCAATACCATTAATATCTATTATATTTATATATATACGTGTTAGTTTATATTTACATTATCAAAAACGATTAAATAAAAATTTATTAATTCATACTAATAATCGAGATATTACTGTTCTTCGACGTATAATAATTCTTGTTTTTTTATTATTTTCATATGGTTTACCAACATCTATAATGCTTATTCATTTAGCTATAACAAATCAAATTTTATTATCTTTTTATCGTTTTCTTGTATTAAGTATTGCTGCATGTATTTTTACTGAAAGTTTAGCTATTATTTATGTTAATCCACATTTTCGAAGACATATTTTTCATTCTGATAAAACAAAAAAAATTTCTTTAAAAATTCAAATAAAATATTCTCAAACAAAGACAAATGGAACACATTCAAATAGTAGTAATGCTTTTGAACATTCGTTTTAATTAAATATAATTATTATTATTTTAAAAAAATAAATAAATATTTTTATTTGATATTAAAATTAGTATTTTTGTTTTTATATTAGTCAATCGGAATCAAATCTATTTTGGACTTCGTTAGAAAATTCGTCCTATCTTTTGAAAATAGATCCAAAGATAGTTCACGAAGGACTTGTAGCAGCTTTGGAATCCAGTGTTCCATCATATTCAACAGTTGCAAGGCGGAGGAAAATGTTTTTGGAAAGAGGAGAAGATGTTCATGATTAGAGATGTAAGCCGATAGCCTAATCGGCGGCGGTGGCTTGGAGTTCAAAAAGCACTACACTATCGTAAGAAAATCAGTCTATGGCCTTGACTATCTCAAACCCAGAGTGGAAAAATATTATCTTACATCTGAACATAATAAAAAATTATAACTAAAAAGTAAATATAATTACAAGGATAAATATTTAATGAAAAATCACTACCATGATTGTTGATAAGTAATAGCATCTAGAATGTTCAAGTTTGTTCCTTTTATTTTGATTCTGTTAATCAAAATTTAAAATACTCGCCTCTTCTTGTATTTATGAATATATCTAATATAACAGACATAAACAACTGAAGTGCTAATTAAGGATTCGTTTACAATTTCGAACCCCAAGCATCTGAATGCTTACAGAACCAGCAGTCAAGTGATGGTCAAGACGAAAAAGTTAATGAAAAATAGATATATTGTGATTCTAAAATGTAGAAGCACCGAAGTAAGAAAACTATAAATAAAACATTATCAATACTTATAACAGCTGCCAGCAGTCGCGGCGGCGGTTCAGCCGCGCGGCTTACACCTCTATTTCCTAGTTATTCCTTATAAAATACTAATTAATTAATTTCATACCGCCTATGCCGAACTCGGCATAGTTTAATGTGTGAATGTTCGCTGAAAAAACTTGAATTTGCTGCTAACTTCACCAACATCTATTATAACCTGTCTTATGAATGCTATGACTATTTCTATATCATCAATCACAATAGAACGATTTTTCAGTAAGATGAAACTTATCAAGACTGGTGTACACAACAATATTTCTGACGTTAGACTAAGTAATCTGTCTTTATTAGCCATTGAAAGAGATATTTCTATTAATAATTCATTAATTAAAACAAAATGAAAATTACAAGATGATCAACATGCTAATTTATTTTTCTGCCAGGTTATAAGTATTAGTAAACTGCAAATAATTCAAAAATTCACTAAAAAAATTTTTTTTAATATTTTTAGATGGTTCGATAGTGCTTGTCGAGCTCTGCAGAACTGGTATATTAAAATATTTTGAAACTTTTTGTTTGCGATAAAATCTACAAACAACTTCTATTTTTTATACTTTTTACATGAAAAATTTAGGAATTCTTTTTCATATATAAGCTATACAAAATGTGAGGTTTTGCAAATCTTATTCTAGAAAAGAATTTCGAAATTTCTTAAATATAAAGTGATTTACGGGAATATAAGTAGCCAGCTTGAGCAGTACTTCAATTTCTTATCTTATGAAAGACTGTTTAATAAAGAGGCTTGAAAAATTTTCAAAATATATTTCCCAGTGCAGTTTTGTGTGCTATGACCATCTCTCTGAAATCTCACAGCAAAATTGACTCAGATTTGAAATTTATTCCCAGACATTGGTAGTAATCATCCTAACTATCAACACTTTATAACGAATAATATCTTATCTGCAACACCTATTGTTCATTTTTTTCCGTTAAAAATATTTATCAATGAGAAGCATCTTTGTTGTATCGCTTTTCAATACATATTCATCATTATTATGATTCATATGAGTCTACAAAGTTAAACTTCATCTTGGTTATATACCTTTCTCCTCTTCTTCCCTATTCCTTCTTGTCTTTTGCACATATATAAAAGTGTGCATGTTTCGCTTGCTTTTTGGTGTGCACATGTGTAAAGAGCTAAAATAAATAATGATACAATCATCTCTAACAATCACCATAATAAGGATAAAAGAAATATTAGTTATTCAATCACTGCCTTATGTTCACCTCTTGTGAGTGAACGTTCTTTCTCACATCTCTCGTCATTCATGCGTGTCATAAAAAATAAAAATCTAAACATTAATAATGGACGTTTAATCATTACACGATATATAGTTATACGATCAACGGTATGTATGAAGCTTACGATTACGTATTCACTTATTACAGTCGCCCAGATAAACTTTATAGTGAGTGTGGATGAGAGTTAAAGTGTCCCAATAGTTTCGTTATCGTATTTACTACTCAGCTTTTGCTGTAATGATCATTGTCTTATTTTCTTAACTGATAAAAAATGATGTCTGTTCATTTAGTATCTTTTTAGCATCACATACTTAATTGGTAGAAATGCAATTATCAACGCGCTCAATTTATTTATATCTCCTCTTCGTGATGCTCGTATTATTGTTTATCATGGTGAATTCTATTGATGGACGAGGCATTTATCGATTTGACAAGAAAAAATTCTCCGTCAGAACCGATGCTGTTGATCAACTGGCTAAGAAGAGAACTTGTCCTTGCAGTATAAATGCAGTATGGTGCTGTAGTTGGAAATAAAGTTAATATAACAGTTCAATCAATTTTTTCTTTTATTTCATCAATAAAAATTCATCCTATCTCGAATTTATTTAAATAAAGCAAACTATTGGTATATCAATAAGCTGATCTACTTTGATTTTGTTGATACTCGTGTGTTTTTTCAGTCTCACTTCTAAAAATGTGAAAAGTGAAATTGCTCCTTTCATTGATCTGAAATGGATGTACATGACTTCTTTATGGTGACACTTTTTTTTTGTTGGTATTATTATGCATACAAAGTTAAGTTGAGAATAAAAGAAATGAAATATATAAAAATAAAGAATAATAAAAATGCTTGAATGAAAAAACTGAAACATAGGCATCATTGAAGAAAAATAGAAAAGTATTTCACCTCATCGGAGTATTTTTCTTATTGAACTGTGGTCGACTTTCAAATTAAATTTTTATCGCTTTCTAGTTTATATTAATGATCGTAATACAAATGTATTAGTTATAATTTCATTTGATTTCTCATATGACATTGCTGAAGAGAAATTGAATACAAGTAATACAGCTCTAAATAGCATCTTCAGAGCAATATAACAGATATTTCTGGAGTTTTGATACTCATGCTTTATTTTATAGCAACAATCACAACGACGTCATTGTTCTAGCTATTCTTGTGGTTTCTTTTAATTCTACGAAAGTGAATGTTTATTAATATATACTGAATGATTTATCATTATGAAGATTAGTTTGATTTTAATTATTTTTAACAGACTGGATTGCAACTACCGATGTACCCAAGATGATGCAAATTTTGGCTTTTAGTATGATTACATCTATTTACATTAATAAATTCAACGAAATCATGTTGTAATATTGTTGATTTCTATTTGCATAAACAAATATATTTGAATTCATTGTGTATCATTTCATTGAAAGCTGCCGATTCAAGTTAGTCGGTATATTGTGAGTAGAAGTAATAGAGTTTTTTATGATTCGGTAAGGTAACGGGTGGGTCGAAAGTTTTCAGACAAAATGTTTGTCGATTTTTCACCACCTCAAAAGTATTCTAGATGAATGTGAACAGGTGAACTAGGGTCAGAATTTAATGCTCTTTCCGAATATGAGTTCAAAAATTCTGTGTCTATCCTCGTTTGGAAGCAGTGAAAGAATCATTGAATTGCTTTAAAAGTTCTTTTTGGACAAAAATATTTTTTACGCATTCTTGTATTTTCACTGTTCTAATTCAAAACTCACTGTTGTGACTTTGGTTCATATATCAAATTGTAGAGCAAATTCTGCCCGACAAAATGCGCTATTTCAATTTCTTTTTATTACCTTACAAAGCATCTAAATTTTTGTTTCCTTATTACCCTCGTTTTTGAACAGTCGAATTTTTAACCAAAATCCATCTTAGGTAGAAATAGCTTCTCAGAAAATGCTGATAGATTTACTTGTGTTAAAGCTATATTGGAATTCGACATCACATACTGTAGAGGACTGTCTGCTCTACAAAACTATCATATTCAAGCGGTTTTTATCATCTTCGCGTAGGACTCACGAGAGTAGCAAATGTGAATGTGTTCATCAATCAATCGAATTTTTCGGGTTGTTCAAAAATTGTTTCACTGCTTTCATATAAAAACTAATACAAAATTTTGAAGACCACATTCAAAAAGAGCACAAAACTCTGATCATAGTTTATAGTTTTCATGCGTCTACAATAGTTTTACATAGACCAAAAATAAAGCATATATTGATCAAAACCTTAGTTCATCTATTCTGTCCAGACTATTTTTTACTGTCTTTCAAAGATTTTCTTGCTTCTCCCTGACAAAAGTAGACACAGAATTTTTGAACTTATATTCGAAAAGAGCATTAAATTCTGGTCCTCGTCCACCCGTTCACATTCATCTAGAATACTTTTGAGGTGGTGAAAAATCGACAAACATTTTGTCTGAAAACTTTCGGCCCACTCATTACTCTCCACATAGTCCATTCAAGCCCCGCGCGAGGGTCCCAAGCTTGAGGGAGGTGTAAGACTCCTAAGGTAGTCTGATCGAAGAAAGCAAAATTTTTTTCGTATCTGGCAAATTCTCAAGAATACAAGCAGTATCTGACGTAAGAAAATTCTTCAATACTTGTGCCGCCGAAAGCGGCTATACTAGCGACGACTGCTCACAAATAAAGATGTTCAGAAGGTAGGAAGCAGTAAAGTACCCTATGCAAACAAGAAGATCAGACTTATTTTCTAGACGAGTATACCCATGCGGCTACTTCTTCATGAAGCGAAAAATTTTAATATTCCAGAATTTTGTAGCAAAAGCCATAGTTTATGCCAAAATTTCTGGTACGACAGCAGCTGATTTATTCAATTTGCCGTAGAACTTCATGTTTTTCGACCGATATCTCAATGATAATCGTCGATTATCACTATAAAAAGATGATTCCCTGACTTCCATTTACACTCAGAATATTTCTGAAAGATGTTTTTGAAAATGTCCCTGTGAGATACTTTGGAGATTCAAAAACATGTTGTCCATTTTGGTGTCTAATAATAAATAATTTTTAATTTTTGAGGATTGTACACCTTCTACACCCCCACTTTCGTGGGTGCTATTTATAGAATCACTAAATATAGTTGAATTTTTTTTTATTTTTGCGCAGATGAAATCTAAAATTTTCATTTATCGGGGAGGTGTACATCCTCAAATCCCCACTTTCATGGGTCCTGGGTTCTAGTAAGTAGTTACTTGGATGAATAACGAATTGAACCAATACAAGTGTAACATTTCATAATCATGTATTTCTTTTCTCTATTAGTCCTCTTAAAATCTATCAGAAAAATTCAAGAGAATGTTGTATATAGATTATTCTTAAGAATTTAATGATATATCTGGTCAACAACTTCAAATTTTAATAAATTGTCTATGTTGAGATAGATGCATAATAGATATTATTACAAATATTTGTCTTTTTACTTTTGATAAAATCGAAAATAACGATATTTTAGATCTCTTTCTTAATAGTTTTTTTAATAATCTATCCTAAAAAATCAAAAGAAATGTTGGTTGTAATACATCTTTTGGAAGAAATTCAAGATATTGGATTTCTCTGTAGAGAAATATATACAAGATAGACTGTATTGCAAAGATTCTTTAATATTCGCTAGAAAGTTTCAATAAAATTCAATCTATTTTGCTGGCTAATAAAGAATGACTATTAATTATTAGGGAGAATAAGCCTATATTTTCTTCGATTTTTACGGAATTTGTAAATAAACATAATATTTGAGCTAAGTAATAGTATAAATTGAATTTCTTATAATCTATTCTATGAAGTCACTAATATCTATAGATTATCTAATGATTTTTTCATTCAACTAGAATGAAATTATGTCTATAGCAGATGCTTTTAAGAGGAAAAAAGCATCCGGCAGTATTGATAATTTTAACAGTAGTATTCGTGATTGAAGAAAGTCACTGGAGTCAATTCCATAAATGTAATAATTCAATAGCATTTCACCAATCATTTCGATATATTTAAGTCGCAATCTCAGATTATAGATTATAGATATTCTAATCTTATAGTTTTCAGTGAGCGGACAAAAGAAATCTTGTATTGCTCTTAGATTCTGAATAAGCCAAAAGAGATAATGTAAAACAATATAAGGGACTTTTATTGATAAAATATAAATATTTTGAGTCTAATTTTCTTTAAACTAATGGTGACGAAAAATTTTCTATCGATAGTTAGACTTGATTATATTTAAAATTCTTTTGTTAGAAAAAATTAAAAGAAACATGCATACACAAATGATGTTTAATAAACCAAGTTATCACGTTTGTCATGGGTTCACTAAACGATAAATATCTGTTGATGTTAATTCACGTCCAAACACACGAAATCCATCAATACCACCATAGAGTTGTCCCATAGTGATTGATCCAGCTTGGCACACTTGCTACAAGTATTCCATTAATATATAGAAAATTTTCATTTGTTGAACTAAATGTTTGGACAATATGTGTCCAAGTGGCAATTGTAAGAATGAAAGAGGAAGTAGCCGAAAAAGTGTTATTCATAGAATTAATAATATTAACGGTTATATTGCCGTTTGAAGTAAAACCCCACATAGCGAGACATGTACCTTGACCTAAATATAAATAAATAATATTAGTTAAAAGTTTGATTATTTATTTTTAGTTTCACTATTCAGAAGTATCTTAAATATTTCAGAGAATCAATAATAAGGTTTCTACATATCGTCTGATTGTATTGATGCATGAATAAGAGTTGCTCCTCCAGTCACAGTTATTGAATTAATCCACATAGATATAGTAAAAGCAGTGTTACTAGAAGTCAAAGCTCTTATTCTACTAATAGTGATATAAGATAAAGTAGAAGAAAATCGTAATGCTTGATTGATGCGACCCGTCACTAACATACCGTCAGTGTTAGTTGCCGTCAAAAAATTAGGACCAGAATCAATAAATAATGAAGTCGAATCAAAAGTAAAATAACAAGCAAGTACAGCATCAAGATAAATTTCACAGGCACTTTTTGCTCGAGAACTAATTGTAAAATGGTCAATGTAACCTGAATAGTACATAATTACATTCGTAATTCCACCAATTTTGGGTCCACCTATAGTGAAAGCGCTTGTTGTTGTTGTTGGGAGAGGATATGACAATTCACTTCCATCTAATATTCTATTCAAATATATATATTTTCGTTGGGTGCTAGTATCATAAACAAATGCCGCATGATACCATTCATTGATTACTACAGTTGTATTTGCTAATAAAGCACTATTAAAGAATGCAAAGAGGAGTTTTTGATTACGAATATTGAGAAATATACATTTAGTTGTTGTTTGTGAGTCATTTTGATCTGCAAAAGCAAAATTCCAACTGGTACTAAGATTGGTCGCATAGAACCAGAATTCAATTGTGAATGAACGTAAATTGAGTGGAATATGAGATGCACAAAGAAATTCTGCATCAAAATAAGTAAAACTAAAGGATGAATCAATCCATCCAGGAATATAAGTTGGTGAGGTAATACTACTTGTTAGATAAGTATCTGTGGCATTCGTAGTGACATTATTAAATGAATAGAATGCCACTTGAGATGACCTTG
>JAJEKB010021303.1:135767-259966 GCA_022393335.1 Macrotrachela quadricornifera
TATTTACAAGTAACTACGTAAATAAGTAGTTACTATTTACAAGTAACGAAGTAAATAAATAGTTACTATTTACAAGTAACTAAGTAACTAGTGTAGTTACTTTACTTTAGTTACGTAACTACAAAGTAAAGTAAATATCCCACCCCTAAATAACTTACATGTGTCTCAAAGACGCTGTGAAATAAAAGTAGTAATTCACTGGATTACGAATAATTTACAGAAACATTTTTTTGAAAGTGAAAACTACTATTTAGAGTACACACAATGGTTTTTAATTCAACGGAGTGATGCTAAAAACACTTTTTATCATCTTTCTACGAAAAACACCTTAAATTATATAACCGTTGCAAATGTAATTGTATATGGATAACGCTAAAAAACGCTGGCTAAACATAAATACGATGAGAACAGTAGTGACGATGATTTTCTTTGCTGTTTATCACCATTTTCGGACAAAACACTTGGTTTTGACCGCTTAAACGTTAAAAAAGCGTTTCTCGAACTCACTGGGTACTTTCATTCTCATTATTAATAATATTCATTTTGTCTGTTTCAAGTAATAGCCCTAAGGAAAATCTTTGATGTTTCAGCGCAAGATTCTTGAACGATATAATCAGAATCCTGTCAGAATTTTATAATTGGAAAAATAAAAGATTTTTGCTCTCATTTTTTAGAATGTGATTGGAATTCTTCGAAGATTCTTAAGAATGGCATTTGGTTCTTGGCAGTATTTTCTAGATGAAATATTAGAAAAATGAACATATAGAGTATCGATCTGTAGACCTCCAGTTTACATACTGATCAGAGTACAGATATATAAAGGCGCAAATACAAGTTTTGGCAACGATTGGGGTAATCCATGGGATCTCAACCATGTTTACATCGAGTTTCTCTAAATCGCGTGAAATTTTCAGCGTTTGTAGATCATATTGGGGTATTAAGATGCCGCTTATCAATTTGTGAAATTTCTTTAATAAGTACATACATATAGATCATCACATTAGAGGTCTTCATACGATAAATAGCAAAACCCTGATTTTTTAGAAGATCAAGTTTTTAGGAGAACTTTCCATCTAAACACAAAGTACCAGCTATCTTATATATTCTGAAAGCTGATGAGTTAAGCTACATTTTGACTATACTACATTGAAGTTTTTCTAAGCTTTTAGTTATATTGTGTTTTCATACATTCTATTCACTAGCTATATTTTAGTGTATGTTTTTGTAATGAAAAAAGTTACACAAAAATTTTATTCCTAGACAGAACCATATATAGGATTTCGTAGGGAATTACTTGCTCTACAAGATGCGCTAGGTGAGAGCTCTTGCTTTTTTGAATCAACAAAATAGTTCAACCAACAGTTAATTTTTTTGCATTTCCAAGATGAGAGAGTATTCATCAGAAGTACTTTCTGAATTAAAAATTATTTGCTCATCCACATTAATATTACACAGTTCGTAGAGCTTTTGATTCTAAACATTTTGATATAAAAATATTGCCAATTATCGTTTGTTTTGATGTGAATATGTTTAAAATACTTTTGGTGCTAGAAAACAGTACTTTTTCTATACGATTCTTTTGTAAAACTGCATTAACAAATGTTTTTTCCTTGTTTTCTTCGCTAAATCAAGGTCCAAACTACAATCGAAGACCTACTTAGATTCTTCGCGAAAAGGCGCATTCAACCGCACTAAAATCATGTTCTTTTTCCCGTAAAATGTATTGCTACTTAGGTTATACCAAAATTAGTATCACCCCGATCTTAATGTCGTACAGAGCGCTTAAGAAAATTTTTTTTTGTATGAACAGATAGAGTGTTTTTTGCTCTGTCTTTCTATGCTATCCGATTACGACTCAAATTGTTTTTGATGCAAACTCGTTGATATCATCAGATCCTAATGCATGGAACATTTTTGCATCTCATTTTATTATTACTTAATGGGTTCTATTGAAAAGCACAATATACCACATGATGCAGCGTGAAAAGCTCTGTAGTTTATAAAGGACTGTTTATTTTATAGTTGCACTTTTTATTTTAAAAACGGACAAAATTCTGACCGACCAAATTTCGACTTCGCGAGAACAATGTTGCTTTTTGGTAAAAGATGAATTCGTTTTTTCTTATCTTATGCTTTTATTACCTGATCTACTTTATTAGAAAAAACGAAATGCATCATAAGATGTAGCGTGAAAAGCTCTACAATTTACAAAGAACCATTATAAAAAAATGCAATAGAAAAATTAAAATTCATCTTTCAACAAAAAAACAATGTCGTTTTTGCAATGTCAAAATTTGATCAGTTGGACTTTTGTCTATCTTGAAAATAAAAAATGCAACTATAAAATAAATAGTCCTTTATAAATTATAGAGCTTTTCACGCTGCAACTTGTGGTATGTTTTGGTTTTTTTTAACACAACTTATTCAGTGGTAATAAAATGAAATGCAAAAATGCCGCATGTTTTTGTGCCACACCCATTATGATACAAATGGTACCAGCCAGTTAGCAACAAAAACAATTCTTATCGAAATTTTATTTTTATAAGATCATTTGAATAGTGATCAAATAGCATAGAAAAATAGAGCAGAAGACGCTCTATCGTTTCATTGAAAAAGAGATTTTTCTGAAGCGGTCTATACGAAATTAAGATCGAGACGCCATTACTTTTGGTATACCCTAAGTATTTTACTGATGTCTATATCAATGATTTCTCAAATATAAAGAAAATATAAATTCGAGAGAAACTTTTTCTTGATAGAAGTAGTTTAAAATCCTCGAAAGACATATATATACAACATTGTTCAATATCATATTTTTAAATAGTGATAGAAAAAATACAGGGATTTCTTATTCTATGGTGGTCTTTTTTCATACCGATTGTTTCATTGAAATTGAAATAAAAAATATTTATATCTCACCCACAAGATAGTAAATTTTGTTGAAGTTTTATATAATTTCCAACAGTGTTCAATGGAGCGAATAGGTGAGTCCACTCAAAAATGTTGTCTCTCTTACTTTCATTCTCATTATTAATAACACTCATCTTGTCTGTTTCAAGTTGTAGTCCTAAGGAAAATCTTTGCTGTTTCAGCGCAAGATCCTTGAAAAATATGATCAGGATCCTGTCAGAATTTCAAAATTGGGAAAATAAAAGATTTTTGTTCTCATCTTTTAGAATGGGATTGGAATTCCTGGAAGATTTTGTCCAGTATCGTGACAGGATCTTTGTAGAATTGAACTAGGTTTTCTTCAGAATGGCATCAGGTTCTTGGCAAGATCTCTAAATGAAATATTAGAGAAATGAATACATAGAATATTGACCTCAAGTCCTCCAGTTTATATACCGATCAGCTTACTCAAGCTGAATGTGTCATATTATACTATGCAGAGGCGGGCAAGTACGGTCTTTTTCGGGTTTGAGCACAGATGCATAAAGGCCCATATACAAGTTTTGGTAACGGTTGCAGAAAAAATATGCCCCATTTATGTTAACAGCAGAGTATTGAAATAATTGTCAATCAAAACGTTTTTTTAACTACCTTTTATTATCGAATTTTCAAGAAGAAAAATTATAACAGAATTGAGTATATTTTGAGAAAGTAAACAAACGTTTCCCTAGCCTCAATCTTGAGTGTTTCTTGAGAAATCCTGTTAGATTTTTCCAAGATTCTGATCTTACAGAATCCTGCCAAGTTTACATAAGGAGCCCATTGCAATTCCTTGTATTTTCTTTATTACAAGATGGGATCAAGTTTAAGGCAGGAGCTTGTGTTAGATCCTGTTATTTTCCTTTCAACAAGATATATCGATATGTCTGATTATTGTCGAAAGTAAAAATATAGAAGGGAGAAATGTGGAAAGGAAAAATGTCGAAAAGTCCGAAGATGATAGGGATAAGTTGCTATTAGTGTTACTGTTGCCAGAAACATACATATCAAACTTGAAACTTGCATTCACTTATTGAATATTTGAAAGTTGAAAAATCGAATTTTAACTATTTAAGTATTCAAATATTGAGACGAAGGAAGAGAGACCAGGGTGAGGATGAGGGGTAGAGCAACATGAGGGGGGGGCGAGAGTGAGGGTGAGACCACACTGTAGCGGAGGGGTGGATCAGGATGAGGGAGAGGAGGAAACCAGGGTGAGAGAGAAGACACTAGGATGATGAAGAGAAACCAGAGTGAGGGCAAGAGAAAAGCAATGTGGGGACAGACCAAAGTGAGGAGAAGAATTGGGAACTTGAATACTTAAGTTTAGTTTTCAAGTTTGACACCACTGATTGTATTTCGAACATTCTTACAATATTAAGTCTACTAAGATTTTACCTTACACTAGCTTGGAACTTTTCGACATTTTTTCTTTCGACATTTCTACTTTCTACATTACTCAGTACATTTGACATATAAACAAGACTAATTTTGATGGTTAAACGTTACAATAGATACAAAAATCACTAAACCATATATATAGAATGCGAAATCATTTATTAAGTTGGTTTATTCGATTCGCTTACGCGAGAACATGTTTGGGCGTTCAAGCCGTTTAGATTCTATATTTTGGCGATAAATAAACTTCGATGAGATATGAAAATACTCTCAAGAATTTGTGCACTAGCGCCTTTATTTTGGGAATATCGAGTTTTCAAGATATACATAAGAAGAGAAAATGAGATGAAAAACGACTGTTTTTAGAATACAATAGAGTGTTAGGATGAAATATTTTGTAAATCTCCTGCAATGTGTTCTGAATTAAAAGTTAGGTCACACCTTATCAGTTACACGTCTACTCGTTGTTCATCAGCCTATAGAGTACTCAAAACTCTTCACTTTATATTTGATATGATTATGAACCATTGAAGTTCTCACGAAAGAGAATAAATGTTACTGATAAGATGCGATCGAACTCTTAGTTCAAAACATGTTGCAGACCTCATTATATAGGTATTATTTATTGTCTTGATGATAAATCTCGAATTTTTACGAAAAATCTATTTTTTTTATCATTTAGAAACTCAAATAATTGAAATAAACACTATTACAATGATTAGATAACAAAATATATATTAAATTTGTTCACACAAGATAAAGTTTGAAAGTTGTTTATTGAAAAATGATCTCCTATCTAAAACAAATCATCTAAATTGTCAAATTGTGTATAAATATGATTTTTCTAAAGCTCAAAGACTGAATAAAGATTGAAAATATAAGAAGACATTTGTTCCTAATAGAGTTTAGTTGTTTTTTTTGTGTTAGAGAAATGAATTATTTCTAAAGAATATTTTGAATAATGTTCAATAAAATAATTCTGTCTATATCAATCTTGTATGTTATTTATCATTGATAATGTTAATCATAGTCTCACTAACCATACTTCGCTTTTGCACTTTTTATTCTCATTCTGAAAAATGATTAAATTAAATTAATTGAAAATCTTCATTTATGTTTGAGTATAGCTGATGGTTAGAGTAATGAGATAGTTACTCTATTCCTGGTAATGATATGTATCTGACCGATAATCAGATTAGTAATGTGAAAAATTAAAGAAAAATATTTTTTATTTTTATTGTTTTGTAAAAGAGAAAATATTCCGGTTTTCTTATGATAGATGAATTTATTTAAGTTTTTCGGTCTCAATTCGAATGGTTTTAGTTGTTTGGTCCTCGCTCTCGATCTTCGTCTGAGACTAAAGAAAAGTACTCCAAAATTCCTTCATATTGCATCTTAGATAATTCTTCAATATTCGTTTATTATTTATTTATTTAGGCAATTCCTAGTACCTTTTTGAATCATTTTGCTTGAACTATACTTTTGAGTTTTATGATTTATAAGATATTTTGGTTATAACTATAGAATACTTTACTATAAAATTTAGTTTCGATCGTTGTAAAGTTTTTCTCAAAATCTTGTTTTTACTACCCATTTTAATGGTCTGAACTGATTCTGAACATCTCTAATTATGATGTGTTTTTCTATTTCTATTACAAGATATTTGTTTGACAATAATAGATTGATTTATGATGTATAAGAAACTTAACTTAATAAAGACAGAGTTAAGGATATGGTATAATTTTAAATTTCAGTTCTTATCTCAATAAAATTAATTTTCGACTTCGCACATCTCTACTATTGGCACATGTATAAAGCCCTATATCTCCCTGGCGGAAATAAATGACACATCTTATTTTTTCAATTATTCCTCTCTACCATTGTTGTTCGGTCTGATATTTACATCACAGATAGATCTTTGATGACTTGACTTACTCGGAAAATTTCAGCCTTATATGATGAGAATTTGTTGAGAAAAGTACAAATATATCTCATGCACTCATGCAACTGTATAAGGGAAACTTGCTATTTTCTTGCTGAAATTGGCTCTTTTTATTTTCAATAACATCAAACTCTGACGCTTATATTAGGCTTTTTCAACTTCTTTTCCACTGTTACCAGCGTTCATATGATGATTTTTCAGATAGTATAGAAGCTTGTTGTTCCTGAAAAGTTCACCATGGAAAGAAATTCTTTATCCGCTGTTACTGTACTCACTGAGCTCTACAAAATGATAAATTCCAGATTCAAAACGGAGAATCACACTTGGAGACCTTCTTTGGTAAGACTAGTAAAAGTATAAAGATGTTCAATCTTTGATAAGTTCAAGCTCAAATATTGATATTTTTAGCGTATTTTTTCTGTAGTAGCTTGGTTTGCAGCCAAAGTCACACTTTAGAATTTTGTCTTGAAAGATTGTCCACATAAGGAACACATTTAGACCAATTTGTGACACAACTTTCAGATTACTTGAGCAATATCCTTCTATGACATGAGTTTTTTAAAATATGGAACCATTCTCATGGCTTCTACCATGCAAAATACTTTTTTAAATCCATATCTCAGAAAGACGTGGTGCAAGTATTCTAAAATAATTTTCTAGAAACTAATCTAATTGAGATCTTAATGAGAACAAAGTTCAAAATTTAAATTCAAATGTACAATTTTGCTTGAAAACTGAGTTTTTTGCAGAAGTTTTTCCTAAACATTTGATATCTAGTTCTCAAATGCTATCAAAAGTTCGAACAATTTAACTTTTTGCTGGTTTTATTGAGATCTACTTATGAACAAAATATGAATTTCGTCGGTGTTGGTTAGTTTGGAATATTCTCTCATTAGTGTAATTCTATTCGAGATCCATGTTTTCAGAAATATTTTTCAATGAAATTTTTTCTCGATTATGATACTATTGATTTCAAATAGTATTTCACAAAGAAGATAAATTTCAATTCAAATTACCTTGTCGTAATTTTAGAAATAAATCCATACTTTCCAATAATATTTTAAATTTGATTGGTGTTATTTCATCTTTAATTCGCTTAGCACCATTTACCCAACCATATTGAACAACATTACTTAGCATTAAATCATACAAATTTTCTGTGTTTGAAATATTATTTTGTTTCAATAATTGAAGCAAACTTTGACGATAAGATTCACATAATGCTTGGAATAATATTGATTGATTTTTAGTCATTTGTTCGTTCATTATTTTTGGAACAATATAATCTGAATATTTTTCAATTGATTTTAAACCATGATTTGTAAGTGAAAACCATAGTTTATCAAATACTGTTGTTTCTTTTAAACATTTATCATCAATTCCATCAAATAATAGTTGTAAAACAATTGATAATATTGGACAATTTTTCATAAATATATTTCCATATTGACCTGTGCGATTTAAAACATGTTCATACCATTGAGGATTCTTTTTATTTTTATACTCTTTAAGAAATAAATAAAACCATTGATTTGATAAACTATATTGTGTTTCCCATTTTAATTCAAAATATTCTTTTAATAATATTGTTAATTCACTATTATTGTTATTTATTTGTTCATTATAAGTTTGTGAACTAATATTCTCTTCATATTTTATCAATGATTGCCAACCATTTTCTAACAAATCATTTATAATTCTATCTTTGTGATCAGCATTACCTTCATCATTCAACAAAAGAACTTGTGCAATCTTGTTCTTAATCAATTTAAATGTTTCTTCATTATCACAAATATTAATTTTTTCTAAAATAAAAAAACGAAAATTATTAATAAATTTATGATTCTTTTTTTCTTTCTAAGGAAGATTTTAAACTGAAAAGATATGAAATTTATTTTAATTAACTTTTATTTTCTTGAAATTATCTACTTCTCATAAAATAAATACTTGAATTACGGAATTGTTGTATTTGAACTTGAAAGGTACTACATGTGCAGAAAATTAAAGATATAAGATATAGAAAAAGTATTTTTCATCGATGCATCATTTATTATCTACAAATGAAATCTATTATTGCATTTTCCCAAAGGATCTATCTATATTCTATATTTACATCATTTATTATACTCTGAAGATTTTCGTTTGACTTTTTACTTAGCGTCATTTTCTAATAAAATACTTTTGGCTTTTTAGTTCAAGAATCTTAATAGACAATATATGAGATACTCTGTTCATGTACTTTATGATTACATCCTTCTTCAATGATCTATTAGTAAACAACATTGGAAATAAAACAATAATATTTGATCAATAAATTCTTCCTTTTCGCTAATTGATTCTTTGATAATTTGAATTTTGAATTAAAAATTAATTTATTGTTTGACAAATGCAAATGTTTTTTAATGAGAATTGTATCAGTATAACTGTCAAGTCAATCCTCAACACAATCATTGTTTAATTAAATGAAGTCCTCCATACTCCATCTTTTGATTAGGAGTAGATTTTTGATGAGATATGAAAAACTTGAAAAGGGTTAGTTTACTTGAATTAGCGTTCCTAGGATTTTGACTTTTCAATATATGGCTGGAGGAAATGAAAATGAAATAATCAATGAATGATTTTTTGATAAAAGTGAAAAACCAAAGACTGAAACGTTTTTCTTTTCATGTTCTACCTGCCCAATCTATTTTGACTTAAGGTGTCGATCAGATTCTATCGATAATGTTTCGGCTTTATTATTTATGTGTCTATAGTACACATAATATTCTCATCTTATTTCCGATATCATTTCAACCCATTATAATATTTGATAAACGAAGATGACACACAATCTGCCTTGTTGCTTTTCTTCTCCTTTGTCAGCATGCCATGTTGTTCTAGTAATGAAGGCTATGCACTCGAGTTCTATCTTCCATGCTCTTTAACTTAAATTCTCTTCCTATTCTCTTTTGTGTATATTTTATGACATGAAATTATTCTTATTTTTATTCGATCTCATCTAAAATATTACAGTAGTAAGGTGTAGAGGTAGCACTTTAACTTTAAAAGGAATTAAAGTTAAAGTAATTGTACGATCGTTAAAAAGACAACTATGTTCAGAACTTAAGTCCTAATTCAACCGCTAAAGTGAGGGTGTTTGAGTACCCACTTGGCTATTCTTGAAAGGATACTTGAGTCTTCATGGCTTGAAGAAAATTGTGTTACTCTCCGAAACGCAAGTTACTATATTTTTCACGTGCTGATGAAATGATCTAACCTCTTGCATCTTATCTATCACAGAAGTGGCCCACATCCATATCTTATAATAACAGATAAGAGGAAGATATGATGAACTTATTTGAAATACATAGTGGACAATATTAACAATAGTTTTAGTAAATTCACTATAAGATCTAATTTAACAAAAGTATCCGATTTATTCTATTTACATGAAAATGAAAATGTTTTCTGCTTTATTGTGTGCTAATCTATTGTGTTTTTATATGATACTCATTTATTTGCCATGTCCCTGGGTGGTTTATCATCTATACAGTGATACATTACCAAATGGAGTATACTTTTTTTTATTGAAGTTTCAGAAAATCTGAAAGAATATAAACTAAATCTATTCAAACAATTACTCTTTCACGCCAAGTATATATCAACAATGTGCCAATAGTGTCCGGTAGTCATTGACTTCCGTACCTATCAGATTCTGACCATTAGAATGAGTCAATACTTGTACAAAAAACGACTGTAAAAATAATGACTGTCGTTTATATCTAATGACAACTATTATTTTCTGTTTCCTCATTATCTGATTGTCTAATAAGAGCACATACTTTCATTCTAATATCAAGTCTATCTAAGCCAAATATAATGAATCTTTATAAGAAATAGAAAATTTTATTCTATCTTAAACTCATATTGATAAAAATTTAAAGATCAAATAGGTTAATAGTCCATCACTGCTTTTGAATGAATTAATATCCAATCAAAAACATTCTCATATTAAATAATTTTTCCTGATTTTATTGAGTTTTATATTATTAGACATCTGTACTTTTCGAGAGATAAAACATTATTCTGGAAATATATGTTATACTGTAATAAACAAGAGAAAGACTGGCAAAGGAAGTATCCTGAAATCTCAAAATGATTATCTCATATTTTGTTTCACATATATTTTGGCTTAGGAAGACGATAAAATCTTGAAATTTTTTTCAACGATATTTGTAGGAAGTTCTACATAAATTGCATGAATGTATTATTATTGCAAAACAATAAATATCTCCCAACATTATTGCGTTATGCTCAATGCAATGAGTAGCAGCGCTCCGAAGTAGGTTTGTCATTTCATCTATGGGAAAAACTATGGATACAAATGAGAAGAGCCTGAATTATACAGATTCGTAGCATTTTTCATAATGTGTCTTCTAAAAAGACTTTGAGATTTTATTATTCTTTTTTTCAAAATTGAGGCGTATGCAAAGTAGAACATGTTGCAATCATTTTTAAGCACCTGATATTAGTTTTTTCGTTGTCTAACTTCATCTGTACTAAATCGATAAACGGTAGAAAAGTCTTTAGGAAAACGTCAGACTATGTTAGATCATATTGCGAACTTCTGAACCAATCAAATATTTTTGTTGAAAACTGCAATGTCTGAACTATAACTTGTGTATTAGTCACATTGTTCCAAAATGAATCTAAAGAAATTCTTCCAACACTTTTATAGCTGAAAGAGGCTGTATTTTTGGATTACTTTGCCTGGTAGAGGTTAGATTTACACGAAACAATACATCAAAGTGTAGCAGATCAAAAACTCTATTGATATGGTCTCTAATAAATAGTTTTCGAACTATTTTTGATCTTTTACTCAAAAAAATTTAGAGTCTGATTTATTTTTTTGAAAAATCAAACCTTTTGCAAGAACTATCAATTTAAAAGAACATTAGTCGCCATCTCCAGAAATTATTACATGAACTGAATTATTTTTGCGTTATTTGTTGGAAGTATATCTAATTATAGAATTTCGTCAGACAAAAGTACTTAAAAACATTTTTTTTTACCGTTATAAGACTGACGAGTATTAAGAGCAGCTAAATTAACAAGGCTCTTCTGAAGAAGTCATGTTTCGGTATAAAAATCAAGAACTAATCTAACTTCTAATATAGCATTAGAAAGAGCAGTCTCCATGCTTCAGAAATCATCGTTGAGTATGTTTTTTGCTTCTCTTCTGATATAAAAACCTAATAGAAAATAGGAAATGGTCTTGCTCGATTGTGCTAATCTAAGAGCTATTTTTTCAGAAGTATTCACTTTTCGGACTTTTCTTCCTTACATTTTTTCTAAAAAAATATATCTGGTGCAAAATTTATAGTTTAGGCATTATTCTTTTTAACAAACAAAAAAATTGGTTAATTTAGCGGTTGACAATATTGTCTAATAGAGATTGACATTTTTTCAAAGAATTTTGCATCAATTATTATAACGTGGGATCGAGTATTTTGCCCACAAAGTTGTGTTTGTTTCTATTGAAATTCAAGTAGTCTGCGAATAATGGGTTGAATCTTATCTATGATCCTATAAATCTCAAATTTGATAATGTAAATAAATCATGTTATTTTTGTTTCATTCTTCCTTTTATCATTCTTTTTATGAATGTATAGAATATTCAATCAAGCAAATTTCTTTCAAAATATTTTAAAGTGGCTCGAAACATCAAGATCATCTTTTTTTCATAATCTATTTTAACCAAAATTTATTGAGAAAAAATCTAGACAATATATAGAGATCCATGTTAATTAATCAATAGTAATAAATTTGTCACATTGAATGTTATCAATTAAGACTTACTGCTAAAAAGTCAACAGAGAGAAATAATTTAAGTAAACAAATATTTTTTTTAACACAGCAGACTTTCCAAGAAAATTTCTCTTAATAAATCTTTGATGCACAGATTTGTGTTTGTTTCCTTGAAAATTCTGAAAATTAAATTGACACGTCTTAGCATTTGAAAAAAAGGTTTGAAGCAACTCGACTCTTACTTCTTCAGCTGCAAGTGCAATTCTATTCACATTATATCCTGTCTTCATTTTGCATCTTTCGATTATTTATCTAATAGTAATTATATGAAAAATTTGCTGAAATGCACAAGAACGATAGGTTATATCAAATATCACTGTTGGAGTAAGCAAAAAAATAATATCATTTAGGTATTTTTCGAAGGTAGAATACTATTTGTTGTTTCCATAGCATGTTCACTCTGTCGATACGTATATGTTATAACTTTTATTAAGTAATTGCTCCAGAAAAATATTTCATTCATGTTTACTATGAAATTTAATTGGAAAATGATTTTTTTCGAAACAAATAATAAGAGCATGAAGATTCTTTTTGAAATAAACTTTGAGTTTTGTCTAGAGGTCTGTCTGGGTAATTATTCACACAGAAAAATAAAGAACATTTAGACGCATACTTAACTGTTCATTGGTTGAAAATTGAAAGAGAAAAGAATTTTTATGTTCTTACCTATCTGATTTATTGTACCGTGTGAAACCTAGAAACAGAAATAATACTAGGTATAGATGCACTGCAAAAAAGAAGAATATAACAGACCTTTTGGATAATTTTGTTAAAGAAAGAAGTACTGTCTTTATTCTCTAAAACGAAAGTATTATAAGGTAACATTAAGAATTTTATCGAAGATTTCAAATCGTATAGAGTTTTAAGATTGAATACCATTTTCTGAACCCTATTTTTATCTTTTTTTTTCAGTTTTAGCTAAAAAGCCTCATAAAATAGTATCCAAACCTAGAATCCTAAAATGTTTTGTCTAGAGGCTTTCTTACAGAATAAAAGCATTCTCTGTCCCTTGCAGATGTACTGTCAAATAGGGATGTTACTTTTACGTTCCGGTTCCGAGAACGGGAAATAGAAATGTATTCCCCGCTTCTACAAACAAAAAATGCATAACAATTATAAACAAAAAAGTCTAAACATCTCAATATATCCAGCAAACGTTAGAAAATCCAGTCTTAATAGCGCTTCGGTTTCTCGAAAATGAAATACTAAAGAATGAGAAACGCTTTTATCTCTATCGCATTTTTGATAAAGTTTAAGCTTATTTGCGTTTTCATTTGAGAGAACGAAGATCGCATAATAGTTTTAAATGAAAACACTAACAAACATGTATAGATATCTCGATACATTCGAAGAAACACTAGAAAACGCAACTTAAACAGGGTTTCGTTTTTTATAAACGGAATGCTAGAGAAGGGAAAATGTTGACATTCCTGCTGTCGAAGTATTTTTGGTTTTTTTTTTGATTCATCTATATATTACAAGACGTTATGAATAATGTATAAGGGAGAAAACAATCTTGCTTGGTTGCATTATTCTTATTTTTTTTTTCTAACTTTTTTGTCAGCTGCTGTCATAATCTCATGATGAATGCTCTCTTCAAAGAAAGGTATCATAATGAACTATTGGTAGTTTTAGTGAAAATTTAGAACTTTTCTAGGTTTTGTTCATTTAATAGGAATCTATCGATGGTTATCGATAATTCAAAGAGCCGTAACAGATAAAAAAATGGCTCTAGTTGTTTAAAAGTTTCATGTCGTACCTTCTTTTTTTGTAACAGACTACGTTTTTAGGGATACTTCTACACTGAAAAAAATGATATAGTTTCTGAACCAAAGAGGATTTCAAAAGGTTTTGACTCTTGCAATCAATATGAAACTATCTTTCTAATGTCTTAGAAGCAAACCGTGAAAACCTTCGAGAAACCTTTCTGAATCGCTGACAAACATTTTGTAAGTATCTTAGATTCGTACGAGACCTTTTTAGCAATTTCAATTATTGAAACCAAATGGTTCTACATAATATCTATTTTTTTCGGTGTAGTGCAAGTCATTTAAATTAGAGATGTGTCATTTCTTTAACATGATTTAATTAACGTAAACCTTAAGTAGCTTGTCTTAATCAACAATATTAATAAAGGATAGGCGAGAAGCATCTATTAATCATTATTAAAAACGATTCATGGTCAGAAATGTACTTTTAACTTTACTTTCACTCTTGAAATTAAAATATTGTGCTTTAATATTTTCATCTTAAAAAATCAAGGTAAAAATAGTTGTGTCATTGAATAATGCAAAATTTGTGGCTAGAGAATTTCGTTATGAGACAAATATTTCTCGAAAGTAATCGAAGTTTATAAACATTGATCAAAGTTCTTCAGAATTGAGTAATTTAAATTGTAACATGATTTCTTTACCTTGATGACTTTCCATGAAACTGTCAAACAGCGTTATTTATCTAGAAATAATATTTTTCTCGTGAGATTTGCAAGTTCGCAGATTTTAAAAGTTCATCAATAGAATTGATTCCCTTGACCCTGCAAAACTTTTGATAAAACTTTATTCGATATCGTTATTTTCGTGAAATAATCTTTTTCTACAAAATCGAAATTAAGTTGTATTTGTCTTAAGTTTATCATTCAACTACTTTATTTCAAGTGAATTAAGCGTTAATTGAAAAACATAATACTTATTATTACATGTAAAGTAATAAACATTAACTCTATTTTACATTAAATTCAATGACTCATTCCTAATTTTTGTTTATATATGGTCTCTTATAATAAGGATAGTCGTCGATCTGGGAGCGGAAACTGAGTTACTTATAAGTTTATAATTAAGTTGTATCACTTTATCATTAGTCGTAGCAGCTGTGTTGCATTTCACATTTTAATTCTAGAGAGATTTTTTTGGAAAGCAATTCCGAATTCGTCAGTAATTTCGGCATCTGCTGATAAACAACACTACCACAATTAGTAGCTATGAAAACACTATATATCAGAACCGTGTGAGAGCACGTGAGGCAGGATTATTGAATGATTACTATGGTCTATTTCAAAGTGAAGTGTCTGTGTTTTGAATAAATTTGGAACAACAACGAAAAAATAACTTGAATATTGAACGCTATCTATGGTTGACCTATTCTATTTTTTTAATAAACTAAAAAAAAATTCCAGTTAGCTTTCTTCTGAGATATGTCATGAGTTTTAAACGATAAGCTTAATCGTTTTCGAAAATAATATACTTTCTCAACTATAATGTAATTGTTAGATAATCTGACCTTTCCGCTATCGTTCAATACAAGGTCGAAATCGATAACCTTTTGCATTCAAAAGATATAAAACTTTAATCAAGACTACTTATCGTTTTTTTTTTAATCTGAGTAACTAACTAAATATTTTGCTCTACAAATTCCTGATCATTTTCAACTTTGTGATTTGATTTATCAATCGTTAGATATTATACTATTCAATATAAAGACAAAACATAAACCAGGACATTATATAACGATAGAAAGTATTGGCTGCTCCTATCATTGCATTTCATTATGATCCTCTACACTTGCTTTTCTTTTCTTGTCCATTCAGATTACTATTTTTTGTTTGTTTAAGAGAATGTAAACCTTGTGGTATTGTTCAAAGCAAAAGTCAATACCATCTATATATGAAGATAGATGTAAATCAATTCAAGAATAATTTGGTTTATCAGAAAACAATATTTAATTTTTTCTCACAATAACCTGTATTGATTATGTAACGGAATCAGATCGTGTGAAATTACTTAGTACAAATTCTTACAACACAGATTATTAATTGAACTAACTTAAGATATTGATTCACTAGCGTCAAAATGAGTTCAGTGTATAATTTTTGATGACATTTCTAATAGAAATAAAACTTCAAGGGTTAATAAACCACGTCATAAAGTTGAAGATGGGTAAGAATTTGTAGAAGAAAATATTTAATTAGTTGCTTAGATTTAAAAAAAGATGATAAATAGACTTGAATAAAGTCACCATATTTTTTGAATGCAAAAGGTTATCGATTTCGACCTTGTGTAGATCAATGGAAGGAAAGTCAGGCTATCTAAACATTATATTATAGTTGAAAAAGTATACTATTTTAAAAAAGGATTAGGCTCATTTTTAAAACTTAGAAAAGATCTCGAAAGAAAGGTGACCGAATTTTTTCGTTTATTCTATAAAAAAATCGAGCAAGTTCGGCCTTAAATAGTGCTAAATATTCAATTTGTATTTCTTGTGTTGTTTCAAAGTTATTCAAACAACGCCTATAGTTGTTTCACTCTGATATGGACAATAATCTCTATGTACTTTGACATGAAACAATCTTGTTACTTTGCGAATACCTCTGATTTCTTGTTTAACTCAGGTTCTACGTTCTTTTCAACGCTAAAAACATAGAATCAATTCTATCATAAGAACTTTACTTTATGAAGAAAAAGAATTTCTGTAATTCTAGAGTAGTAGGAGTGAGCATCTTTGGATCCACCATGTCTATACCACTAGTCGAAAAATTCTTTGAAAATATCTTAAAAAATTTTAGAAAACATCGCATCAAACAATGAAATTCCTAAAGATTCGTGGAAGATGGTCCCCTCGTCCCAGTTTCGCTCACAATAATCCTGAAAATCTTCATTTTTATATGAGATAATTATTCAAAAAATAATAGATTTTCTTTTGATGAGCTTACCTACAGAATTATTTGTTTCAATAATATTTGATTTGACGATTGATGGATTTTTGTTTTTAAATTCGAGTGATTTTTGATGCCATTGAACACTCATATCAAAATCACCTTTTTGAGATGCAAGCTCACCAAGATCTTCATATAAATTGATATGTAATGGATCATTCGGTTGAAGTTCTTTTAATAAACGATTAAAATATTTTTCAGCTAAATCAAGTTTACTCATTTTCCATAATACTTTTCCTAATGTTCGAAGATTTGTTTCTCCACTTCCAACTTTTTGTTTCATATGTATAAGAACTTGTTCTAAATCATGTTCATTATCACTACATAAAGTCATTTTAACAGTCCAAATTTGATCATCATTATGACTAATACTTTTTAGGCGAAAAATGGAGCCAATCATGAACAGTACTTCTGATTCACTAGGAATAGCACTAATTTGGCTAATATCAGCAAATGGTTTTGTAGTGACCATCTTGGGATCAGCATCAATTTCAAAAAATACTCGTTTCGAATCTTCTGAAGCAGAAGAATGTTTGAGAAATGCAAAAGCTTTCTCATATTCAGTACTAGTAGAAAAGAATGAATTGATAGAAATAAATTGGTCAATACTTTGTTCTAAAGTCTTAATTTCATCAATTGTCATTTTTTGACCTCGATAAACTTTTAATAAATTTTTAGATTGATATTTTTGTAATTGTCGATGAATGTCAGAAATATATTCACGAAATAAAAATATCATATGAATATCTTGTTTTCGTAGAGCGGCATTAAGAATTTTATAAAAAAACATTTCTTTTGTATACCACCATAAAGCTTTATTAGGTAAATAATCATTTTGAAACTCATGAATATTTTTTAGTTCATTATTATTTCCTTCATATTGAGTTTTACAATAATTAATAAGTTCAGTTTTATCCAGTTGAGTAGATTTTAATCGTAAAAGACAATCAATAAGAACTTGAGAAAAAACGAATTCTCCATTAACTCCTACTGTTGATTTACCTGCACCAACATTTGTTGTACAAATATTAATTGATAATGGTTCTTCAACTTTTTTCTGAATTTGATGATCTTCTTTAATGCTTGAAATGAGTTCATCAAATTCGGTAACAACAGCTTTCACCTATAAACACTAAATAAAAGAAGAACTGTTATTTACTGTTTAATTTTACCTTTGTAAATTTAGAAGCCCATTGTTCATTTTCTTCTTTATCCATACAATAAACATAAATTGATATAACTTGTCGAAGATTGAAAATAGATGGTACTAGTTCTCGTCCTAATCGACCACTAACAATAAGAACTAATCGATCTTTTTCTGAGCTTTGTTCAATATATTGTTGACATTGTTTTATATCTTGAAATTTCTTAAGATAATTAATAATAGAACGTAATTTTTGTTCTGTATCTCGAGTTTCATTGACGTTTGTATTTGAATCGAGCCAAATAAGACAGAATATTTCAAGATGTTTATCATCGATATTTGTATATGAAACATCATTTGGTAGAATAGATGTTGCCATGTTAATTGAAGAAACTAAATTTTATAGCGAACTTAAATATCGTGTTTTGATCGAATTATTTAGAAAAATATGTTTTTCAACAGATGAAAAAGAATATCACATCTCCACTTTTATTATGTTTCTCTCATTTGACTCTATAAAGGGCTGAATTTCGCAGATATTTAATAACTGTGTAAACATCAGATTTAAATTCGAGTGTTATATATACGTAAAAAAGTGAACTAAACAGATAATTCATTCTAGCAGGTTTAGATATTAAATTTATCCTAGTGAGCCCCTTCTATTAAAAATTGATTTATATTGATTACTGATATGGAACTCCGATTCGAATTCTCCATCGGAGAAAATTTTCAAGTATCATTTCTATCAAAGGCAGATTAATGTTTACTTTTCGACCATTTTGAGCATGGACAAAAGCACAATCGATTCTCATTTAAGTATCTTTGTAATAAATGACTTAGCCAACTTGTTTCTTAATGTTTTAAATGCCATTTTGTATCTAGTAAAATTCTCTTTCAAATAGTATTCAATAGTTGGGTTTTTGTTTGATTATGAGAGGAAAAATTTTTTACGAAAAGTGACATAGATCAATATTACCATAGAAAAGTACTGAGAATAACGACTCTTTTTGTGATAGCTCACCAATGGATCGACAAATCATTCGCATTTATTTCTCTCAGTCGAGATATTTATGAGACGAACCTATATGGAAAATTTCATCGCGATTGGATTTTTCTTTCATAAGTTATCATGTAAACGAACGGACGGACGGACGCACTGAACAAGTCTAGAGCCTATCAACTTTTTGCGTACACAAAAAATGTGCACAACTGCGTGTGAAATTATTCACATATACACAGTAATCAATTTACATGATATGCACACAGATGTATCACAAAGCATCCTATATTCGCGGATAGACATATGAAAACTAGTGCATGTGCATACATTATATTATCACATGCAAGAACATACCAATACTTTTGCATATAACTTTGATATATCCTCAACTAGGACTTCTAAATTTTATAATGATGTAAACCCGTTACAAAAATATTGAAAAATGTTCTATATATTTGGCATTAAAATGATTAATTCAATGAAGAATCCAGTATTTCATCAATAAGATTTTCGCCAACGAACCTTACACTAATGGCAAAAGTTTTGTTAACGAATTTCTGATAATTCATTCAATCTTCATAAAAAAAATACTGAATACAAATCAAATTTGTTTTTGGCACTATTTATGACCGTTTTGCATCATGATAATTCTGTCGATTTGATCATATTTCAGTATGATTTGTCCATGCTTATCCTTGTTTGAGTATTCATTTTCTCTTCTGTTCTTTCATCTAATTCCTTGTTGTATATCTGTTTCTGCATATTCTCTGAATATTTTAAGTTCTATGTCAAATATTTTAGGTAAACATCATACTCTAATTTACAATGTGCTCTAAGAAAACTCAGCTAAAACTATTTGAATTTTTCTCAGATCTAAAACCAACGAATGTTGTATAGAATGACACTCATTATTTTCAACGTATCATTTCTACTCCTTAATACAGATAACACTGTTTAAATGGAAAAGGTTCTATCATCTGAAAAACAAAGAACTATACTTATCAATTAGAATCATTTTTATTGTTTCGTATAACTCATAAGTATTAATGAAATTAAGTGCACTATATTAAATATAATTATTTTTTTGACCACATTCATTGTGTGTCTAGTTTTCAGTTTCATCATGAATCTGTTTGAATATTATTCTAACTGATATCTTGAGTCAATCTTCTATATATATATAACGAAGAATGTCTGTGTGTCAGTCTGTTCGTTATGAATTCGGTCCCTGTACGAGCTAGTGTCATCAAACTTTCCATGGCGCATCTCTAGGTCCAGAGGAAGGTTATAGCGGGGTCACCCACCGAGGGTGTGAGGGGTGTGGGTGTATGGGTGAAATCTCACCCATGTTATACGGCAATGAAATTTGCATGGATTTTTCAGAAGTTTAGCGAGTGTGTTATGATTCTGTGATTAATCATTTTATATCGATGGTTCTTTGGTGTAAATTTGAAAATCGAAGGTTTCGAATAGGTTATAAGAGAAAAAAATGCATACAGGTGTTTCCTTGATTCACAACTATGGTGTATCCATTAGTTTTCTATAACTCACAGAAACAACGTATTTGTTCTTATTCTTGACTCACAACGATGACGTATCTATATATTTAGAGAAGAACATTTGTCTGCTCACTATGCATTCAATCCGTGTGATGGCTAGCGTCTCAAAAGTTTCCACACTACTTCCTCAGCTTCTGAGGAAAGTCGACGTGGGGTTAAAACCACCAAACGGGGTGCGCGAAAGGGGCTGGGTGAAATTTCATCGCGGTCAATACAGATCGAGATTCTGATGAGTCTGTTCGTTATGTATTTAGTCATGGTGAGAGATAGCGTCACGCAACTATCTGCATCAGTTTTTTAAGTGCGCTAATAAAAGTCGACAGAGTGATTGGGGGTGAGAAAGGAAGGCGTGCGTGAAACTTCATTCAAGTCGTAAGAGGCTGTGATTTTATTCACTTTCTAATCAAATGACGCAGTTCAATGCAAATTTGAGAGTGATCGTGTCCAGAGTGGATGTGAGTGAGGATGTTAGCTTGAGCCCGATGAGAAGAGTCCCAATGAAGTTGCCTGATGCACGGTAGAAAAAGCTCTGTGAAAGATATCCCACGCACGGCAGGAAAAGCTCTGTAGCAGAGGTTTCAGGTACGGTGAAAAAAGTCCTATGAAAGAGGTATCACGCACGGCGAGAAGAGTTCTATGACGAATACCTAACGTATAGCAGGAACAATCCTGTTAAAGATGGCTGACGCATACTAGTAAAAGTCCTGTCCTAGAGGTTTCAGGTGTGACAGGAAGATTTCTATTGCAGATGGCTCAGCCACAGCAGGAAGCAGTCCTGTAAAAGACGTGTTATGTACAGCAGAAAAAGCCGGGTCGAAGATGCAAAACTTTAACCATATTCTCTTTTCATCGGGTACCTCCACTGGTCGTTAATAATTCAGATAAGGTGTTTTCTATAACTACGAGGAGATGCCTAATCTAAGTAGAAGAAAAAGGTGAGATTTTTCAGATTTCATGTACAAGTATAGCAGCGAAACGAAAAATTTATTTTAGATGAAGATGCATCAATGAGATTAGAAGATACGTTACTGATAGTAGGAGACATTATATAATTTTTTGACAAGCTTTCAGAATACGAATACATCATAGTGTAATCTAAGATAAAAATAAGCTTTGCGAGAAGGTGTGATATATGATCGACTAAAATGTCGAATATCTGTAGAAAGGACGTAGAAGTTCTGGATGAATGCAGTTTTATTATCCAAAGTACCTACAGATTACAGTACGACCGCCTGTAAGGAACTTCAAACTTTTTTGCTAATAAAATCGACAGTAATTTTAATGAGTTGTGAGGACGAGAAAATATTTGAATGAATTTTTGACTTTTCGACGTCTAAGTAAACCAATTTAATTCTGAAAATACTGCATTTTCTATAACAATAACGCATTAATAATTAGTCTCTACTAGATGTATGAATCTTGCAAATCATTCACTAGACAATTTCAGTGCTAGATGGAATCACGATTACTACAAAAGGCTGGCATTTACCATTGCTTATGGACGTATATTTATTCAATGCCTAAAGTGTCTTATATACTCTACATTAGGTTCCTAAAAAAAGATCCGTTATGCAGGCAAAAGCACTTTTATACAGATGAATATTTAAGGTCAGAATCTCTTATTTGTTGCAAACTTCATCAAAAGCTTCTAAGTCTCAATCACTACAATAAAATTATCATTTAAAATACAATAATAAATATCGATAAAACTCATGTTTTCTTCTCCTAACGTAGTTTGACAAAAGTTTTCACTCTATTTACACCATTTTGGCTTCCTTAGTTATCCTAGCGGAATAGATATTTCTTGAGTCATAATTATAATTCAGATAATAATTTTTTTTGGCTGTTCTAGTTCAAGACATAACTCATCGATGCGATTCGTTTGATTATTGACTAAATTCGATCTATGCATTATCTGTTGCTTTTCATTAACTTTAATACTGAAAACTATTAGCAACTAAATACGCATGTAACGAACATCGCCCGTGAAATTCTCCATAAAACTTTTAGTACATTCGTTTTCATATTAACGATTTTGCACCGTTCTTTAAATCCATATAAAAAGACTAAATGGGCCATCCTTTAGCCCATGAGTAGATCTATCGGTTCAGCAAGTACCGTTTTTTGGAGTAGCTGCCTAATTCGACTTCGAATATAAATGAAATTTTATAATTATAATTTATAATTTATAAATTATAATTTATAATTTGAAGGGGTGTTACCCTGAAGTAGCCAAAAAGCCAAAGTTTTGTTTAATTATAATTTATAAGTTATCATTTATAGAGGCTTATGTGTAGATAGCCAAAAAGGGAAAAAGGCAAACTTTCATATACTTATAGTTTATAATTTGGAAGGGCTTATGCTACAATTGAAATCTGTAAATGTATAGTTTGGTTGTTCACTGTACCATTTAACGAACATGAATTCGCAAAAGATAATAAACAAACTTGATATTGTGGAAATCTTAACCGAATGCATTTCACCTGATTTACAGATACCAGAAGTGTGTATTATTCTGGTTTTTTTTTATTCATCGAATAAAACCTTTTTATTGGTAGTCCCCAAATGTTTGGGAAATACACGCTATCTTCTTGGTTCGTATAGATAAAGTAATTAGCAATATATTTCAAACTCCTTTTCGTGAAGTAAGAAATCAGTGAGTAAAATGTTTTGAAAATTTTTACAATCTCAAGTAACTGAACATTCAAGATCAATGAATGACCATATAGAAAAAAACTTTCACCAAATATTGCCGCATATGTTTCTATGTATCTGATTCTGAATATTTGTCGTTATTTTTTTTCATACGAGGTGTCACCACTTATTTAATACTATGAAAAATCATATGAACATGAAATATGAAGACTAGGTAACAATAAGGAGCGAAACCAGAAAAAGCCAAAATATAAGAACTGCATAACCCGATTATATCACTTATTGCTTGAGCGATTTGGATAGTACCATGTGCAAGAAAAAAAGATTACTTTTCCGAATTTTGAACTTCGTTCATTAATTTTTTCTCATAGTTTTACGATTCTGTAAGCTTCTGTATTATTGTTTGGTGATCCATTGTTCGTAGTACTCTTAGATTACTGTATCCATTTCATGACGCTCTTTTGTGGTCCGAAGCCTCATATGGACGGGTAGCCGGAAGTTCGCCAATAGGAATTTCGCAATCTGGACTCTCCCCATTGGCGAACGTCCACTGATCTTTCGCCAATATATATCCTGTATTTTCGCCAATTGACGAATTTCCACTTATCTTTCGCCAGTGAATGTCAATACTTTCGCCAATTGGCGAAATTCTAATAACCTTTCGTCAATATTGGCGAGAGACCATCGAAATGTCATCTATTTAAATATAAATTGGTATTGAGTGAAAAGACCACCAACTATTAGTGCAATAGATAACATTCGTTTATGTCATTATCACAAATTTTATTCGAAGTATTAGATTTTGTAGGACGAACAATAGAAAACGGATACGAATTAGCTTGTATAAATTACAATATGTTTCTTATATAACTGGGAAAATCTCTCATGAGAAATCGAACTAATATATATATTAGGAGTGAGATATTTTCAGATATTTATAATCCAAATGCCTGTCACAACTCATGCTGGAGCATCACGATCCCAGATTACTAGTAATGCAACATCAACTTCAACATCTGTGGTAAAATCTACTACTAAAACGACTAAAAAATGTCGATCAAAACCCCATCCTCACCTCCACATCAGATCAAGATTAAATTTTTCTTCTTATATTTCTTATTTACTTTATTCTAGCCTTTCTTTACATCTATCTATCTATATATATAAAGAAGAATGTCTGTCTGTTTGTCTGTTTGTCTGTTTGTCTGTCTGTCTGTTCGCTATGCATTCAAAGACCGTACGAGCAAACGAGCTGAAACTTTCCAGAAATCTTCTATAGACCCAGGAGAAGGTCGACATACACTTTTTTTCGAAAAAAAATTAATGCTATACTTGCTACAGTCTATCTATGTAACTGACCAATAGGATTTCAGTATCTTCTATATGTATAAAGAAGAATGTTTGTCTGTTTGTCTGTTCGCTATGCATTCAGTCTCTGTAAAAGCTATGATCACCAAACTTTCCACGATGCTTCTCTAGGTCCCAGAGAGGGTCGACGTGGGGTCAGAATGGTCACTTGGGTGTGGGGTGTGAGGGATGTTGGGTGAGGGTGAAATCTCACCCACATAGTCCTGTAATAGCGAACGTTACCAATCTTTTTAGGGTGGTTTTCTGAGTCTAGAGGTTGCTTTTAAGAGTACTTTGACCAATAATAAGAGTAGGATGGGGTAGTGTGGATGAAATTTCACCCAGATTATATGAGGGTGAAATTTGCGTCAATTTTCCAGAAAATTAACGAATTTGTTATGATTCTAGGATTAATAGTTTCGTATCGATAATTCTTTGGTCTAGACGTGAAAATCGGAAGCTTCTAATAGGTTATAAGAGAAAAATGTATATGAGTGTTTCCTTGATTGACAACGACGGTGTATCCATTTGTTCTCTACGACTCACAAAAACAACGTATTTGTTCTTTTTCTTGGCTCACAACGATGACGTATCTATATATAAAGAAAAATATTTGTCTATTCGCTATGCATTCAGTCTCTGTGATAGCTAGCGTCACAAAACTTTATGCACTACTTCCTTAGCTCCTGAGGAAAGTCGACGTGGGATTGGAACCACCAAACGGGGTGCGCGGAAAGGGCTGGGTGAAATTTCATCTTAATCAATACAGATCGAGATTCTGATGAGTCTGTTCGCTATGTATTTGGCCATCGTGAGAGATAGCATCACGGAACTATCCGCATCAGTTCCTTGAATGCTAAGGAAAGTCGGGAGAGTGATTGGAGGTGAGAAAGGGAGGCGTGTGTGAAACTTCATCCAAGCCGTAAGAGACCGTGATCTTACTCACTTTCTAATCAAATGACGCACTTCGATGCAAATTTGAGAGTGAGAATGTCAGCTCCAGTCCGATGAGTAGAGTCCTGTTGAAGATGCCTGATGCACAGCGGGAAAAGCTCTATAAAAGATACCCCATGCACAGCGGGAAAAGCTCTGTGGAAGATACCCCATGCACGGTGAGAAAAGCTCTGTAGCAGAGGTTCCAGGTATGCTGAAAAAAGTCCTGTGAAAGAGGTATCAGGCACGGTAAGAAGAGTCCAATGACGAACATCTAACGCATAGCAGGAATAATCCTATTAAAGATGCGTGACTCATGCCCGTAAAAGTCCTGTCCAAGAGGTTTCAGGTGTGACGCGAAAAGTTCTGTTGCAGATAGCTCACCCACAGCGGGGAACAGTCCTTTAGAAGACGTGTTATTTGCAGCAGAAAAAGTCGGATGGAAGATGTAAAAATTTAACCATATTCTCTTTTCATCGGGTACCTCCGCTAGTTATTTATATTTATTCTTTTCTATTCCCACGTCATTTCACATGATGTTTCCTATTGTTTCTTTTTTAACTCACGCATATTTTCAAAACTCGATCTTGTCATATTTAAACATATTCTAATTCATGCACTTGAGTACACTTAATAATGTCATTCAACTTTGACCAATATTGGCGAAAGGCATATGAACTTTCGCCAATATTGGTGAAAGTTCACATGACTTTCGCCAACTAATTGGCAAGAATACATGGATATTTGCCAATTGTCTCGCTGGACATTCGCATTAGACCCAATCCCGACACTCTTTCAGGAGGGTGGACGACACGTCCAAACTTTGGCTTTCATTTAGATTTCGTGAAACCTTCATCGGCGACCATAGCATCTGTAGGCTTACCCTCCAGTCCAAATTGGGTAGAACTACAAAACTGTCGTTGCAACGTAGACTGTGATATTTCAGCCTCAGTTCTCTGCCACCCTCAGTTATCACTCTGCGGTGAACGTTTTTCTAGTTTTATTGCCCACTGAATTAGGCCTTGAAAAGTGGAACTTGAAACTGGTAATATGTAACTAAAAATTTCTAGTTTTATGCATTGTTGAAGTGAACTCAAATTTTGAGTTTCGCCTCTTTGAATAGGAGAAAAAGGATGTGTAAGAAAGCTTTGCATAGCAGCGTACAGAGAGACACACATGCATTACGGCGCTTTTAGGATAACTGGTGCCCATACGCCGCCACGCTGATATAAAAGATCAATATCATCGGCAAAACTGCTTTTTCACAGGCATCTACTGAAGATCCTCATTCATCGATTCGCCGGATTTAACCACGATGGGCACATATAAACTATTGTTTACAATTACTACGGAGTCCAAAAATAATCACAACACAATCATAAATTCTGAAAACTATGACAATTTATGGAGCATACATAATTCCAACTTGAAAATGAAATTTTCCAAAAAAGCCTACACTGCAACACTGAAGGCAAAACATAAATTATTTTCGGAATAAAAGATTATAATTATCAATATTATCTTTTACTTTCTTTGCTAAGTTTATATGAATGTCTCATCTAAAACTATAAACTTCCAATTTGAATTTGAATGCCTATATACACTTAGAAACAGAAGCCAAACACAAAGTTTTCTAAATCTAAATTTAAAACGCAATTCAACAACCATTGTAAATCAAGTAAAGCAGCGAAGGAGAAACAACCTCGAAATCATAATGTCACAAATGCTGGTAACTCTCACATCTTTCATCCAGCCCTCACCCTCAAGATTGTACCTCACGCCCTTTCCGTAATACTCACTCAGACCCGTGCCCATCGCGCTTCGTGGCACCCACATGCAGGCCCGTGACCTTCGCGCTTCGTGCCACCCTCACGCAGACCCGTGCCCATCGCGCTTCGTGCCACCCTCATGCAGGCTCGCGCCCTGCGCGCTTCGAGGCACCCTCATGCAGGCTCGTGCCCTTCGCGCTTCGTGGCACCCTCATGCAGGGATGTGTATCTTGAATTATAAATTAATAATTAAACGAAATTTTAGCTTTTTCATTTTTGCTAAGGAAGCAATGGTGCAATTTTTTAAAATTATTCTTCAACTAATATAGTGCAGCTCATAGTCTATTTATATTCGTACTCGAGATAGCCATCTCATGTAGTGAGAGAGGATCAACAATAACATGTTAAATTATAATTTCTAAAAACTTCGGCTTCTTGCCTTATTCAGTTGGGTCTCACGCGGATTATAAATTATATTTATAAAAAATTTTGGCTTTTTGGCTACTTCAAGATTAACCCTCTGAAAATTATAAATTATAAATTATAATTAAACAAAACTTTGGCTTTTTGGCTATTTTGGGGTGACACCCCTTCAAATTATAATTTATAAATTATAATTTATAATTATAAAAAACTTTGGCTTTTTGGCTATTTAGCCAAAGTTTCTGTATTCTTTTCATTTATTTTCGAAGTTATATTAAGCTGTTGAGTTGCCATTTATATTCGAACTCGAATTAGGCATCTCATGGTTTTTTGACATGCACTAAATTTACTTGAAGAAAATTCCCTGCTTTGTTTCGCTCTATTCACGCTCTGAGAATCTTCCATTAAGCTTCATCGCAATTTTAATTTTGTTATCATAAATGAGGAATTACTACATGGGTAAATTTATTACTGAGTTGAAAAAAAACGTCTGCTTTATCAGATCCATGGGCGGCGGAACGCTTTAAATCTAAGATAGGCTCGATATTTTTTATAAGACTCTTACTGACAGCATAAAAATACGGAGATACTTTTTCTATGCCATGCTATTCAAATGAAACAGAATTAATACTGTTTATTTGGAACTCAAACTTACTAATGCATAACATTAGTGTAGGTTAGAGATGAGTTTGCAACCTATAATAGAAATTTTTTTTTTAAGAAGCCATTGAACTTTTGCCTTGTCTTGATTGAATAGTGATGTTGAAACGTCGTAAATTGGATGCAACATTTTTGGATCCGAATCTAGGTAGATAGTCTTCGAACTCTCACTCTAATAATTATGTGAAATATTCTAGAATTTTTTGATTAATTTTCGTTAACCAGCACATTTTACATATTTTTCAAACAATTTTGATGATAACCTCGTAATAAACAAGTTATAAATGGCTCTTATGTGCAGCTAGAGTCTACTACGTCTAAATTTTATGACTTCTGCCTGGATTCACATCTAACTCTGGCAATAAAAAAATCTGAGATCCAACTAAAACGCAGGATAAAAATGTTAGGCAAAGGGAACTTACTTTTAAACTTGTCAGTTACTGCATCTCTAAGAGTGCAAAATGTGAATGTGGATCTGAATATTTGTGAATCTAGCGCGCATATATGACGCTAAACTTCTAGAAATAAAACGCGTCATTGACATCTCTATCTAGAAACTATATGGATATTTATGGTAAAAAAGGCAAAAAAAGCATATACACGTGTATTGGAGCATTTGAAAATTCGTAAAACATATTGACAAATGTCTTGATATTCTGTGATTAGAAAACTGAAAGAAAAGGAAATCCTGACATCCTTAGAGAAAGAAGAATGTCTATTCTACTATCATCATGACTTTAAAAGAATTGACTATAAATACGGATCTTTTTAGAATTCTTCTAGTCTTATTATGATCAATAAATACATTATACATCCCAGTGAAGGCATATATTACATTTAGAGATCTTCTTTCATGAACTGATCTGAATCGAATCTAGTTGAATTACATTTGACTTAGTTCATTTGAAGAGCTGATTGGTACATGAAATAGGTCTTCATTTTTCAAGAAGTTTCTATACGCAAGAATCAAATATTGAAGAAACATTATTTAATTATCAATATTTATCATCCTAAACGATGTTTTGAAAAACAATTTTTCGATATATTAACACGTTGACTGTCCCCATCAGAAAAAAATGGTACTTGTTCTACGTCCATTTTTTATTTTCTTTTTAATTTTAAAATATGTTATTTTTTGCAGTGTATTACGTTTATATACCACAAAAAATAAGCTTTAAACATATCTTCAATGTTCTTTTTTTCATGCAACACATATAATGCAACTGTCTCTCTTAGGCAAAGTATTATTTTTATTTTATCTGGGTATCTTTCTCGCCAACATAGATTTAACCTATTTTACAACATTTGTTAATGCTTCATTTAGCGCGATTGTAAAGGGGTGATTGAACTGTTAGGTGAATATTGAACTAACTTTATTGAAGTTTCCACTTAAATTGGTAAAAAAAGAGTTTGTTTTATATTGAAACACTTTTTTTCTAATAAAAACATCAGAAACTGAGCATTTATTTTTTCTCAGATAATAGCAAAGTACTGTGTTTTTTAAGATTTTATCATGTCCAGTGCATCATCTGTAATTCAAACTAGAACTAGAATATTTCTTTGCATCGTACCGATACGTTCCAATAGTTCAAATGCACTCAGTCAGTTGCGTCTGACAAATTCTAACTTCAAATATCGTATGCTACGCGTGTACCATATGTGGTGCACGGGACGTCTCAGGCCAAAGTATCGTGCACCATATATGGTGCACCGGACAGTCAACGTGTTAAAAATAATACTACATATCTATATATATAAAGAAGAAAGTTTGTCTGTCTGTCTGTCTGTTTGTCTGTTCGCTATGCATTCGGCCCCTGTACAAGCTAGCGTCACCAAACTTTCCATGGTACCTCCCCAGGCCCAGAGGAAGGTCATGGCAAGGTCATCCACCGAGGGTATGGGATGATGGGTGGGTGGAATCTCACCCAGATAGTACTTTGATAGCTAACATTACCAAACTTTCCATAATGCCTCCCCAGACCCAGAGGAAGGTCATAGCGGGGTGACCCACCGAGGGTGTGGGTGAAGTCTCACCCAGATTGTGTTGAATTAGCTAGCATTACCAAAATTTCCATGGTGCTTCTCTGCGTTCAGAGGCATTTTTAAAGAGTGCTGTTACCATTAATAGGAGTAGGGAGGAGGCGTCTGGGTGAAATTTCACTGAAGTTCTATCACAATGAACTTTGCGTTAATTTTGCAGAAATTTCGCGAATCTGTTATGATTCTAAGATTAATCGGTTTTTATCGAGGATTCTTTGGTTTAAATTTGAAAATTGGATGTTTCTAATTTACATATATAAAGGAGAAAGTTTGTCTGCCTGTGTGTTTTTTATGCATTTGGACATTACACGAGTTGAGGGTGCCAAACTTTTCATGGCATACTCTTAGGTCTCGAGGAAGGTCAAAATGGATCAGGATGACTGGCGAGAGGATTGGGCTGAAATTTCACAACAGGTTATGATACATTACAACTTTCCCCAGTTTTTCAAAAACTTCGACACATATGCTGCCATTGTTAGAATATCTGCCTGTTAGTGCCAGTTTTTTTGCACTGGATATTGGTATAAAGTATGGAAATACGCATGAGTTAAGAGAAAGACTGTTACACCCCCACACTATTTGCTGAATTATCCGATTTAAAAATGAATGTAAGTGTATGCACGGCGGGATATGTAGTAATAATAGATGAAAAGGTCTTAATCAAGCCTTCCATACATCTTCTGTCGTTTTCTGACATGATAAGTTTCCAGTATGGAGATTTCCCGAGCAAAGCCGGATACTACCGCTAGTATAGTTATATTTTCGACTTTTTTACTAAGTTTTATCAAGTTAAAAATAAACGGCTAAATTTGAAATTATAGAAATTATTCAAAAAAATATTTTTGAATGAAAATAAAAAATGATCAATGAAGCAAATTAATTTTTTTCTTTTTCAAATTAATTGATAAATAACTGAAAACAAATCCAAAATAAAAATCCGTTTATGATACATTACTAACAAGAACTAAACATATACATTTGAAAGACATTCTTTTAATGAAAAAAAAATCAATCGGTATTTACCTTCAATCTTTTTACTGTTGTTTCGTTGTTCTGTTTAATAAAACGCACAAAAAAGAAATGATGCATTTGTTAATCAACTGTTTCGTTATTCTTATTTTCTCTTTCAATTTTTTTTCGTCGATTGCAAAATTCAGTTGTAATATTGACATTTCATTCTTTGATCAAAATTCATGCATTGTTAGTTCTTTCTTTCCAACATGTAACATAGCAACGTGCAGAAATGATTAAAGAGGAGAAGTTTTTTGTTATTGAAGATCGAATGTACATTTGTTTATAAGTATATAAACGCTTTGAATATTTCTATTACGAAATTTTTTTTAACTACATTATCATGATGAACTGAAATATTCATTTATATATAATTACATCTATAACAAGTGACAACAATGAAACATTTATTTTAACATGAAAACAAAATATTTCGATATTTTCAACAATAATTATTACATTGATTTTTAGAAAAAAAACCCATGATTACAACTAAAATATCGATAAAATTACTAAGCATAAAAGAAACTATTTTTTTGTAAGTCATTCAATTTGAAAAATATTTTTTATTTTCTTTGAATAATTAAAACTTCAAAATGAATATGTTTTATATATGATTCATGTAAAATTAAAATATCTATTTAATTATATTATTTCTTAATAAATATGAAAGATGAGTTTTTTTTTCCTTTCATTTCCATTATCCGAGATAAACGAAAAACTTGCTCTATATTATAAATAATTCATAAAATCCCATGTCATGAAAATCGGGTAAAAATCGTCCAAAATGGTGATTTTTACATGTAAGGAAAATTAGCAGCCGATTCGAGTATTTCCCACGACTATTCGCCTCAGCGACTAAGCCACCTACAACTCAGCAAACTCTATCCAACGATAACAAAAAATCCCCAAAAAACTCTAATCCATCCCTAGAAAAACCGGAATCATCCAAAAATCGTATAGAAAAACACTACAGTTTTCGTTTCAACTTATGACGATTCGCCTGACTACATAAGCCTTCAGTAACAACTACATCAGTCGATGCAGAATTTCAAGCTCTATCGAATGAGATATGTCTTGCATTCTTCAACTCAAATATGGTATTTAGGGAAAATCACCCAAAATATTAGTATAGGGATGACTTTGGGGAAGTATTCACTCTGACTATTCGTTCAGGCACATGAGCCACTGACAAGTCATGTATCTATCGATGCAGAATTTGAAGCTGTATCGGATGGCATATGTCTTGCAAAACTAAACGCAAATATAGTAGCACTTTCGTTGATATAAGTTCGCAAGACTTTACAATAATGAATATTTGGGTGAATCCCTTTTCGTCCTCACTCTTCCGAACATCCGGTACCATGACCGGATGATCGGGAGTATAATTTTGACTTACCGATGTCCGGAGCAAAAATTGCCCGATGTTGGAAATGGTAAATCACAGGGTGTTCGTAACATAAGATACCGGATGCCCGGAGCAAAAATTGTCCGATGTTAGAAACTGTAAACTATAAGGAGTTCGTAACATAAAATGACGGAAGAGTAGGACAAAAAATGATCGATGTTCGAAACGATAATTTGCAGAATGTTCGGAATATAAAATGATGGCTGTTAAGAATGAATTATGGTGTTTGCTTTTTAAAATGGAGAATAATTCATTCATATAGTATATTTGTAAGTCGTTGGGTATAGTGACCTCTACAGGTATATACATTCAGTTAGATTTTCTCGGAAGTAGAGATCATGAATGAGCGATGGATTTTACAGATAAATTGTGAAAATCACTGATAAAAACAAAGCTGCAGTGTCATACAGAGGTTGATATCTCGAATATTATTGGTTGAGATGATGATTCATGGACCTATTGACTTACTTTGGTAGTTCACTAAATGCTCGTAAAGAACCATTGTTCTCAAAAAGAAAGAAAATATTTATGTATATATTCGCCATTTTATCTTTACTGCATCATCTTTTTTACTCAACTAATAGAATATAATGAAAAATAAATTATATCTTAACGAACATTAGTCTCCTTTTCCTTCCGAACACTCTGTAATTTATCGTTTCGACCATCTGATAATTTTTGTTCCGGACATCCAGTATTTTATGTTACGAAGACCCTGTAATTTACCGTTTCTAACAACGGACAATTTTTGCTCCGGACATCCGGTATTTTCATTTCGATCTTCCGGTTTTTCCATTTCGGACATCCGGACACTTTTACGACAACTGGGTGGCGTTACGGACATCTAAGACCGATGTTCGTAAAAAAAAGCGAGGACGAAAAGGGAGCTCCCCGAATATTTGGGATGGGTATTCGGTATGAGTATTCGTTTATGTGGATCTTCACCATTGTTGTCATCGTTCTTTTGACGCTTAAGTACTTTAAGCATCATTCAATATATTAATCCTGAAAGGAAACACATCATTAGCCGCTAGTTACGAATTCCTAACGTTGTACGGATATAACTAGCATAATTTCTTATTGACTCAATACGTCAAAAATGTTTTGTAAAATATAGTACCGTACAGTGGTACATGGTGCTTTCTACCTTTTTGCTTCAATTATATAATCTTCAAACAATCAGGTCAAACTTTGTTCCATTTTACAAACTAAGAAACTCTGATCTCTCGAAACCACTTATATTCTGGTTTACAGTATAGAGAATTAGTTATCCTACCTGAAACTGATTTACGTTTAACAATTCAATACAATAGTGATGAAGATGAAAATAATATTTATTATATGCCAAAGTATAGAACTGACTCTATTTGTTAATAGATCAAAGCATATAGAACAAATCAGAAAACTATAATTTTTTTTTCGTGTTCTTTCAATGTTTCACATGTAAAACATTAGTTAGTATAATTAACACACAGGCAGATAAACAATTGAACAATTAAAAGAACATGCTTTGTAACCTCACTCACAATCGTTATATTAAATTTTCTTGATCGATTTTAATTGTTTTATCATACTCTGCATACGACATGCATAAAGACGAAGACGCTTCATCGTGATGGAATATTCTGCTACATCTTATAATACATTCATCAACATCCATGTTTTAATTAAATTGTTTCGTTCATAAATGCTGTGAAATTTTTCATAAAATGTACTCACATCTATAATGTTTGGTTACAAAAACCAACAGTTCGTCTATGGGTACTCGTCCTTGGAACACTACGAGTGTTACTTTATATTGATGTTATGAGAAAAGATAAATATTATATTTATATTTGTGAAAAAAAGATAAATATAATCAGAATCTTTATTTTCAAAAACAATACAAGCAAGTACACAAGATTTGTGTCTATCAAAGTCTAGTTTTTCATTTTGATCCAGTAGCTAATAAAATATCATCAGATTAGACTTACGAAAACATTTTCGCATATATATGTTTTCATGTATCATACTTATCTTTTAGTAATTTCACAAAAAGAACTGGTGTCAGGCATGAAATAGAATATACATTTATATATTCTCTTATTTCAGTAAGTATTTGTTTACTTACTATAGTACAGGGAAGTACTTCTTTCTTTATTTCAACTTATTTTTCAAAATAACAATTTTAATTTACATTTATCATTTAAAAATAAAGATTTTGCTTACACTTACTCTTTTTGATACACAAAAAAAATAAAGTAACGTCCCTACGCATGATTCAAACTTTGAATTCGCCCAAATGTATCAATTTGGAAAAAATTCGTTACTGACTTATGTTCACAAACGAATAGTGATGGCGAATATCTCGCAGAAGTGGTAAATATACTAAGATTTTCCAATGTTTTACCAAAGCAAGTGACATTATATTTGTGGTGAGGTCTACAAAACATATACCATTCGATAGAGCCTAAAATTCTGCATTGGATGATGTAGTTGTTACCGAAGGCTTATGTAGTCAGGCGAATCGTCATAAGTTGAAAGAAAAACGGTAGTGTTTTTCTATACGATTTTTGGATGATTTCGGTTTTTTGGGGAATTTTTTGTTATTATTGGATAGAGCTTGCTGAGTTGTAGATGGCTTACTACTTATCTTTTGTGGCTTAATCGCTGAGGCGAATAGTCATGGGAAATACTCGAATCGGCTGCTAACTTTCCTTGCATGATTTTTCACGGCAAATCTGAAATATTAAAAGAATCCAATTCGAAGTTTGTTAATTGAGCATTCAATGTTACTCATAAAAGTAAACTACGAGAAAGATAATAACATGGAAAACACATATAGCACAACCTAAAACCACAAGTACAGCGGATTTAAATCCTGGACCCCGATTACCTTTGGTCAAACTGTATGAAAAAAAATTTTTCTTAAAAAACCCATTCTTTGTGTAAAAAAATTTTTAAAAGTTTACATCATCAATCGATTCTCCGATCCCAAAAACCCATGTATCGAATTTTTTCTTAGAACTATTAATGAGTTTTCATTAGTTTAGCGAATAATCAGTTCTGATTGGCTTGTGGCCGAACAGACAAACTTTAAACATTTTAGCGTGCGTATTTAAACACTCTATATAACCCTTTCTTTCAGAAAAGGAAACAAATGTTTAGTATTCTGATTAGTTTTTTTTTCAATAAAAAACTTGTCATTAGTTCCAATAAAGATATGATCAGTGGTACATATATGTACTACTTTTCTTGGTTTTGACTACAAAACTACGATAAATTAGGAAAAATGATTTAGGTAAAAAGAACGATAATACTGCATTGATGAGATTAATGTTGCGCTATGCAAATAATTAGAACTTTATATTGATATCTAAACACAAAGCACTTCAAATAATGGTTATACTTTTATTTGCTAGTTTTGTTTTCTTTTGACTTATGTGGTATATTCTTGTTTTCCTTATAAACCTGTATAATTTTAAACATATAGTAGCTTGATACTCTTGATTTTTTTATTTGTAAAATAAAAATTCAATTTATTTTTCACTCTATGCTATATCCTTTCATATAAATGATACTTATGTCGTTGCAATAAGTGGTCACGGCACACGTGAAGTATTCGAATATTTTTGACCTGAATTGACAGAAACTGACCAAGCAAAATTTGGTTCTTAAACACAACATCGTTTAAATAGAATTGAAATAGTTGAATTAAGAATTTTTATTGATCGACGATGCTACAGAACAAAAATAGAATATAGAATGGATAAAATATTTGAAACAAGACTAAATCAAAATTAAAATGCATATGAAAATAATAACATTGGACAAAATTGATGAACTTTCATTAAAAAAAATCTTGTTTGAATTTGATATCATTTTGCAAGTAGTGAAAGATTTTTTTTTATAGTTAACTAATACAAAATAAAAGATTTCATTGATTTATAGATATTAGTTTTAATAAGTCTACCTCGTTTGGTAATGTAAATACTACCCATGTCGCCAAAATCGGCTCAAAATCGACGATTTATCGCGATATGTTAAGCCGATTAATCGTGAGATTATACCGCGATAAATCGCCTAAATAAACGATTTTTACCGATTTTTTTCTCCGATATTTGAAAAAAATCGCGATTTTTTCTTTGTCATCTTTGCAATACTTTCAAACTAACAAAGAAATCTGCACAGAGCTTTTTAATCAGCTTTACTTTTAATTAAGTTAATTTCAATCAACTTATGATAGAAGTCAATAGAAATCCAATACACTAAAGCATAATTTCATAAAAACAAAAGAAATTAAAAAATGTTCAAATGTAAGCAATATAGTAGTTTCATTGTATTGATAAAATGCATAAATTGTTTTCACAGAAATAAATTATAAATGAAAACATGAATTGGATTTCAACTAATTTCTTCAAGAACGAATGTCATTATATAATCTTGTTCAAAATAATGGTACTAAAATTATAATACCATACATGACTTGTTTACTATAATAACAACATATTGTTAATAAATATTAACCTTGATTATTGTGATGTTAACAAAAAATTGACATGATGCGTCTAAAAAAAGTTAATTTATTAAGACAAGAAGAAAAGATTATGTATTATTTTACCTGAATTTGTAAATACTTGTTCACAACTAAAATTGAACTAGAAAATATATAAAGTAGTTCAAGACTTGCTATATGAACTCACATATAATTTATTATAAATAAAAAGTGAAACTTACATAAACATATATAATAAGCGGTCAATGAGTTCGTTTTCGACTTCTTTCTTCAAATTAACAATCATCATATATAATAGATATTAAATGAAGATAAAACTTATTTAAATATATATATATATAATAAGAGGTTAATAAGTTCGTTTTCAATTTTATTCTCTTTCTTGTGGAGAAGAATCTTCCAAGTATAAATTGTTTGTTTGCTTGTATGTCCACACTTCACCGATTGGTCAAAAACTAAAGTGAAACCAGTAAAAAAGATTTCTTCTTAAAAAGTTTTACTAAAGAGTAATTGAAGTCAAGAAACTCGAATCCGATGTTAGTTTTTTTAAAATTTTTACACAAAGGATAATTTTTTTTTATAAAGAAACTTTTTTATAAGAGTTGTTAGAAAGGTAATCGAGGTCCAGGAATTCGAATCCGGTATTAGTTTAAAAATATCGTATAAAAAAACCTTAGTAGCATTGGAGAACACGATTTTTGCGAGAAAGAGTTGAGCGAGTCCCTGGACGAGCGTTACTTCTTTAAATTAATACTGATCATATATGATAGATACCATATGTGTAAAAACAAAACTGCTACTGAAATGTATATAATAAAAATGTCAATGAGTTCATTCCCGTATCTGTTGAATTGAAAAGTGACTAGATACTTGGTTGGTAGTTTTCATTGCACCATATAGAACGAAATTTATAAAAATATTATAAATTCCAATAATTAAATATATTTTTGTTCCGATTTGAGTTCCGTAATTCAGAATATACGTCTAATTATTTTAATCATTTTCCAAGCGTTTTTTCCTAAAAATTGATCCTTCTCAATCAGTTATCCTCTTAAACCGGAAAAACTCACGATTTCTCGCGATTGTTATACAGTATCACCAAAACAGATGATTTTACGCGATTAATCGCTTATATCAAAAAATCGGCGATAAATCGCGATCTATCAGTAATTTTCACATAAAAATCGCGATTAACCGTTAGTTTTGTTGAAATCGCGATTAATCATCAAAACCTAGTCGATTTTGGCGACATGGGTAGTAATACTATTATTCGCTGTCATTCTTTTGAAATAATATATTTTACTAGATAGAAGAAGATGAGAAAAAAAAACATGATATACAATAAAAATGAAATAATTAATTGTGTTATTCATTATATCAATAAGGAAAGTGCTCTAACTGATTCCAAGATTTTAATTCCATCGTTTGCCTATAAATAGATCTCAGTGAGACTAGGAAAATCATAAAAAGATTCATGTTGACAGCTTATTGATCAAAAATTATGATCGATTTATCGAATTTTGATCTGAAATTTTGCTCAAGGATAAGTTTAATGACTCGTTCAATAGTTTGAAAGTTTTAGCCAAAGTAAATATTGGAATTTCAAAAACGGATCGTTTGTTGGATGTTTTTTATAAAAACTGAGTGTTATACATAGAATCAACTAAAATTATTGAGTTATTATCATCAAAGTAAATTCAATGCATGATTTTCTTATGATATTCTTAGTAGAGAAAAACAATTTCTTACGTTCACTACTCATGTGATAAAATGATAGACAATCAAAAACTTATATACCAGAATATTTATTAGTTAGTTAGATTTTTAGAAAATTTGATAAGTATAGTTTTCACTAAAATCTTTATATATTTTGAACACAAACAGCTATCGACCACAATCTTAAGTTGTCAGTCGAAAATAATCAAACGGCTGGTTATAAAATATAAATAATGCTATTATAATAAAATACGAACTGACAAGAACTGAGACCGAAATCTCGATTTTACAGTTTAAAATTGTTTTTTTGGTCAACGATATTTTTTTCCTTGTAAATCATTCGTAGTGATTATGATACTTTTTCAAAAATTGTTTCAGATTCCATCACTCGAACTGTATTTTTTGATTGAATTAATCCATCAAATTCATTCAGTCTCAAAGTATCATATCTGTTGACAATTAAAGTCTGTGAAAATTTATGTAAGGAAGTTTATAATTTTTTTCAGAATTTATTTGTCGCGATAGCAGTATTGCCATGTGCATTTCTGATAGAGAACGCTTACTAATTTGTAAATACAAATAATATATCTCCAGTTAAAGATACATATAAGCACGGTTGAAAGTAAGAGGAACAAGAAAATAATTGTTTCTTGGATATGGTGTCTATTATCATTTATATTATCCCGTAGCTTTTTTTAATATATACATTTTGATAGGTAAATAGTTGTAAAACATTTGATTCGTATACGACTATACCGGATCAACAGTGGCTATGCGACTACAACATTTTCATTATGTTTCTAACTTTTGAGGTGCCAAGAAATGACATAAAAAATATTTTATATGATATGAGTATGGCATGTTCGTTAATTATTCGAATTGTAAAAATTCTCTTCCTAACTGTTGATATGATAACAAGTGTAAAAATTTATAATAAATGTTTAAAAAAATTTTTTTCAATTTTTATTTTTGTGATTGGTTTGATTGTTACGTCGTTATGATTAATATGTTCTATTTGAAAACAATCATACTGATTCAAATTAGCTAAAAAATAATAAATAAGTTGATGGTACATCTCATTTGAACCAATTCTCAACATATACAACTAACTTAAATAACTTATACGGAAGAAGGTTTTATTTTCTCTCTTCAAGTTATCTAGGGTGTCGGACAAAATCTTTCTTTCACTTTAATTTTATACCATCATACATTTCATGATATTTATTGCCCAGTAAAATATAATCTTAGTTTTATTTGTGTATTGCAATATTGAAATAAAACTCTTATGTCATATCTTACTCGGTAATAAATTTGATGAGATTGATAACAGTATAACAATAAATGAGAGAAAAGACTTCTATCCAAGGGTGTAATTATATACGCAATAAATGTTACTAGTAAGAACACCTTTCTAATCAATTTCCTTCGAATAAAAAAACTCATTTACTTGCTTTCCATTATATTATTCGGATGAAAATTCACATCCCATGTAAAAAAAAGTGAGCAAAAAGTCACTATTAAATACTTTGCAAAGTTTTTTTTTAGCAGAGAAAATACAGAAAAAGTACTTATAAGTGAACTATTTTAAACATTTTCATACTTTTTAGCAAAAAGGTATAGTATTAAATATTTGCTAAAGCATGAAAAATACTTTAAAGTACCACAAAGAGACAAGAGTGACTTCATTTTACTTAATCAATATTAGAAATACTTTAAAGTAGTTTTTGTTGACTTTTTTAATATGGGTTAGCTTTTCTTTTCTAAAAAGTTTTGAAATATTTTATATTCTTTATCACCGCTATAAGATTTAATAAAAAGTAAAAAATAGGATTAAAAATGTTCGACCGAGCGGCCCGTTTTGAGGCCTGATAGGTCCTCGCATAAGATAGGACTTGAAGACGTATGCATATCCTTACAATATAGGACTTGGGGAGCTATAAGTAACCATATAGGATGGGATATAGGAATCTACGGGTGTCCCTATAGGGTAAAACGTAAGAACCTATTGGTACCAATATAGTATAGGACTTGAGGAGTTATAGGGCATCCGTATAAGATAAGACATGATGATCTATGGATACAATAATCTGAATTACTCTAAATGCAATTTTCCATAATTAAAGATAGTCTCAACATTTTATTCAGTGTCTTACAATGGTTTGTTCATTCGCAGAAATATTATCAGGTTCCACAAATGAGACTTAGGGCTATCGAATAATATGTTTCTTTTTTATAGGAAAGTGAAAAAAATCTCCAGCTATTTTGAATTACTCCATTTGGGGTAATTCCAATCATGACCACTCAGCTTTCGGCATTTTCGCTTATACTCTTTTATAATACATCCTTTTCGGAGATTGTTTCATCAACGGATAGAGGACATTTTGTTCTATCCATGATATAAAAATCAACTCTCCATTACGTGAAATGAAGGAAAATGGAAAAAAGAAAATGAAATTTTGAATTTTTGATTACAATTACTCCAACAGACTCTAGCTCTCTAGCGTAATGCTTGATGACCTAGAGATACTCGATATAATAGCCTTTGAGGACTTGAAGACATCCCGAGAGGATAGCTCCGAAGGCCTTCTTAGAATATCCCTTGTGGATCTTGAGATACTCCCAAGGATAGACTTTAAGAAACCCGAGTTACTCTGTAAAGTCATCCCTTGCGCACCCAGAAGAAACACATTGCATAGACCTTGAGAACTTATGGTTATCTTCATCTAATAGGTCTTCAAGATCTATGACTATCCCTTAGAAGGTTATGTAGTGAATGTGTATCTATACATACAAATGTTAGAAGGACGACTTCACATAGTGGTAATAATTAATTGAATATTCAACGTATTCAATGCTAATAAACCGAGTGCTCAACAACATCGATGCTAACTGGTTGACTACTGATGCTAACCATTGGTAATTCACTGAATACTGGCTCTAATTAGTGCTGATTGGTTGAGTACTCATTAATTAATTAATCTACAGTTATATCATTTATGCGGTCTATGATTTCATTCAATGAGTCGTTACTGTTGCACGTGTAGTGTAAAAACATGGAATCTTGTGATTTGATAAAATATGGACTGAGACAAAGTAGGCACCAAATTTGGAGTTTACGCAGTTTTGAGCTCACCTTTTTTGGCCCTTTCTTTTTATATGAGCTAGCGGGATCAATTAAAAAGCCATTTTGTAGAGCGCCTTTTACTGCATCTTCTTATGAAAAAGAGAAATTGTGAATCATGTGTTTTGTTAAAGAAAAACATATTATTCAAATCGAGAAAGGACGTCTCGACTACCCTTTATGCGGCACAATGTATTGTCGTCAATTATATGCCATGTTTTTATATTCTATATTCCTAAGAATTTTTATTTTTGTCAATTCTTAATGAGACAATAAAAATGAATATTAAAAAATAAAGTTGATTCAGTGATGAAATAACATGCGAACACAAGTGTATATAGCTACAGACTGAGAGAAGATAGAGAAAGGAAATTTGATGAAACACAGCAGGGTGTTGACAGATGATAATAGCGTCCATCTAATAATGGTTCCTATTACATCTATCTTCGAGCCTAGTGAGAAAAAAACCTGTTTATGTATGAAATTTTAAACAAGGAGTATCGTCATACTTCTAACGCTGGAAGTGTTCACAAAGCGACTATGTTAATCAAAACCATGCCTTTTAAGAAGTACAAATAATAAAAATATTTTTGCTTCCAAGCTTTAAGCAGTGAAAACCTAATTCCAGTCTATCACTAATACCATATATTGGGAAAAACAATTTTTTTTTACCAGTTGATAACAATTCTGCTTCTCTATCTATTCTTTTCAAAAAAAAAATCGTCATCAAATACAATTTATGTTTTTTGTTAAAAATTTTTTGCCTTTACCGGTGACTATGTTTGCGATGATTGTTTAAAAATGAAACGGTTCGAACACAAAATAATGATAAAAAAAACTCATTCGGAGCCATTTGAATGGCCTAGGATATTTGAATAGTTTTTTCGATTGGTTACACCCTCTAGCATCATGTCTTAGACTGGCCAACTGTGCAACTATTATTCCATGTTTAGTCAAAATAATATTGTAACATTTTATTTATGCTATTAAAGAAGAAAATGAAAAAATTTTGTGTATCACAAAAGTTAATTGCTGCATTTTAAAGAGAAATAATACTTTTTTTAGTGAAGAAAATAACTATAATTTGATGATAATTGAAGTGTTTTTCGTCAAGTATATATTATATTGTGGCAATAAAAATGTTAATATGAATATATTAAATGCAATTATTCATCATATTTGTTCTTAAGTCTCCATTGTCTTCGAAAACTTCGGTTTGTCTCTCTCCCAGATAATAAATAACTACTGCTACCAAAATTTCTTACTACATTGTTATCATCAGATTTTGGTAGTTACATATACAGATAAGGAGTTGAATTCTGACAAGATATTCGATGACACATAACACACGTGCACGAGGATACTTATAAGATAATAAACTACCTCAAAGTACATACGTTACAGTGAAATATATTCATGTCACAAGCAATCGTATCAATCTCTCCGAAGATGGCTCCCTCGCTTCAAACATTGCTAGTGGAATTGGTTTATCGAATTCTAGATAACGTTGAACAAGAAACAATTTTTTTGTCTTGCCGTAATGTCTGCACTAAGCTCAATGCAATTATAGATACGTATCATCCGTATCAGGTAATCTTTTGCTTCATTATAAAATCACATGTTCGTCATCTTTCCAATGCTTCATTTCCTTTCTGATTTCAAACGAATAGATTTCTTACAACAGTATTCTTTAGTTCAGTGCATTATATAAACAAGAAAATTCACAGGAATCAGAAATGTGCAGGGCAGCAATTTTTGATGCCCCGTGGGTCCCGCCCATCCCCGTCGGTAATTTTGTTCATCTCCTCTCCGCCTCGCCCTGCCCGTATTGACCCGACTAGATTTTGGTTAATAATCGACTTTTTCTTTAGTAGTTTATTCTACTTAAATAATTTATCTATCACAATAGTGTATTTATCAAAAGAAAAAATATAAGACAATGTTCCAGTTTAAGTTTTTAAATAAGCAGCAGCAACAGATCGAACCAGTATCATATCGTTCACTAATGAGAGATTAAGGTTACTTCTCTTTTGAGATATCACAACACTCGCTGAACCGAAATCATGCTCGACTGCACATGAAGAAGTAGGAATACAAAATACCTTTTTTGCTAATATGGACAAATTGAGCAATAAACGTGCCTGCGCTTTCAAAAACTAAGGGGATTATCATTTTTATCAATGAAGTATGTGCATTTTGGTAACTTCATGAACAAAAAAACAAATAATGAAAAAGACAAAGAATGAACCAGCTTCATTGTGATAGGTCCAGAACGATCAACCAATCGATGCATTTGAAATCACATGCGTAAAATAACAATATCTTGAAATTATTTCCAACGGTCCTCTATTGTGCCCTGAAAAAATTCTTTACCCGCCCGCCGCCACGTGGCCCCACGGGTCAAAACCCGTGACTCGCACAACTCTGGGAGCAATTCTTTCAAAAACAATTTATACTTGAATATTGCCGGACATAATGTGTTGAGGCGATTATTGAGACGACTTGTTTATTGCTGCTCGAAATTATGCACAATATGAAACCTAATATGAATCGAAAAGATCTCTAAAAACAGTAACAGTTTTAAATTCTCATTCCATATTTCCTCTTTTAATTTTTCTCTCTTTTCAACATTCCGATTTGTAATATAAAATGGAATAAATCATGTGATCAGTTATGAAATAAACAGAGTGCGATTCTTAGTTCTATTTCAAATCATTACATTCAGCTGTACTCACCATTATACAGGATTCTTCAAGTAGGCATAGTTTCAAAAATTTAATTTGATTTCTTTAATTAATTTATTACCCATTAAACAGACAGTGACAGACAGATTTTCTGAGCCATCATAAAAATGTGAGAAATGCGGTCTACAAATCGTTACAAGATGCTATCAGACATCTTATATAGCTCGAATCTAGTTAAAATATCTATGAAGTATCTCCCTATTAAACTTTTATGCTCTAAAGTAAGGAATGACGCTGAAGCATACTTGGATACACATAAAAACGACAAACTTTTAGGAAGTCAGCAAGAATAGGTATATCATGTTTCATATTTTAATCTTACAAGGATTATTCCAACAGTTTTTTTTAATAGAATCTCTATTTTGATACCCCAACCACATATTCTACTATTAGTCGTCATGAGAAAAAGTATAATTAAGATATTTATACCGTTTATTATCTATCTACTTATTGCAGAAAGAAATCCTTTATTCAAAATTGATGCACCGTTTTGAACAGTAATGATTTTTATTTTTGTATCTTTGTCTTAAAAATATAAAGATTACCTCTACCATAATATGCTATGTAGAGATTTTCTATTTACATTTATTTTATAAAGTAAAATTGATTGAACATCCAATTTTTAAATCTAACAAATCGGGTAAAAAGATTAATTCATGTGATTGATGAACAAAACATCATTATTGCGCAACGTATGGTTCAGTAGGTTTTATATTTAGCTCGAGATTAACTGACTATGAGTTTGACTCTTAGTTCAAGCTATCACTCTAAAAATTGCCATCCTATTATTCACAGTATTCAAGTATTATATCATAGTTCGCTATGGTACGTTGGTTTGATTTCAACACAGAGTAACGATCAATTTTTAATTTTTAAAGACAAAACTAAACGTGCAACGTTGTATTGCATTAAAAGCTTCGAGAAACGTTAAAAACTGAAAAATCATGACATGAGTAGTTCCAATTTCTTTTTGCATATAGTAGTACATAGAAATTTTGATAAATATTTTAGAGAAAGCGAGAGAAAGAGTATTTTAAATGAATACAGCACATACCAACAAAATTTAATTAGCTATTATTCACTCTTAATAAGAATCGTTTGTTCATTGGTTATAACATAAATTACTTAAACAATGTTTTCAATCACCGACAAATGAACATGACAACAATAGTTAGCTTTACAACGAATCTAAACGTTTAAATATGTTGCAAAGCAATTTTACGTAAGTTACCTGGATATCTTAAGAACTTCTTCATCGAATTATTAAAATACTAAAACGAAGAAATGTATGAGAAAATTAATCGAATTTTCATGAATATATAAAACTTTCATTGTCTCTGAGTTGTACATTCATAAAACTGTTAAGAACATTCTAGAAGATTTATTTCAGCAAATTTTTCAATTTTCTATGTTTCGCGAAAACTATTTTCGAATTTTGCAGCAAATTCTTAACTATATGTGATGTTTGTTTAAAAAACCTTTGAAAATTACTAAGAATTTTTCAAAATATTAGAAAATTGCCACTCTCTCGAATGAACTTTTAAATATTAGTAAAAGCTCAAGAAAAAAGAACATTAAGTAATTCTACTAATGTGATGAACACACAAAAACCGGAAAATATTGCCAGAATATTTTAAGTAAATCTCATGAAAATTCCAGGCAACTAAGTTTTCATAACATCTAACTGATTCCTTACGAGAAACCCAGATCATTCTCATTTTCTCTTCTTTATCCCTCTCTTATATTTTTCCTTCTCTCTATTCATAGACACTCACTGAGCTGGAGCTTTGGGGCAGACACATTGGAGATGTTGCAACACAACTTCTCGCTAATGTTTTACGAGATAACAAGGTTATTCTCATTTCTTCTTTTTGATCTTTCTCTCATATTTAGCTTTCTTTCTATTCACAGACACTCACCCTGATAAATCTTACGTACGCTCAAGTTGGACATGGTGGAGCGCAACACCTCGCTCATGCCTTACGAGATAATAAGGTGACTCTCATTTTCTCTTCTTGATCTCTCTCTCTCTCTCATATTTATCTTTCTCTTTATTCACAGACACTCACCGTGCTGGATCTTACGTACAATCAAATTGGAGATGCTGGAGCACAACATCTCGCTGATGCCTTACGAAATAACAAGGTGATTCTCATTCTTCTTCTTTATCTCTCTCTCATATTTATCTTTCTCTTTATTTACAGACACTCACTCAGCTGAATCTTTCGAGTAATCAAATTGCAGGTATTGGAGCACAATACCTCGCTTATGCCTTACGAGATAACAAGGTGATTCTCATTTTCCTCCTCTTTATCTCTCTCATATTTATTTTTCTCTCTATTCACAGGCACTCATCATGTTGGATCTTTCGAGCAATCAAATTGGACATGCTGGAGCACAACATCTCGCTGATGCCTTACGAAATAACAAGGTGTAATCCTCATTTCCTCTTTATCTCTCTTTCATATTTATCTTTCTCTCTATTGACAGACACTCACTGAGCTGAATCTTCGGAGCACTCAAATTGGAGATGTTGGAGCACAACATCTCGTTCATGCCTTACGAGATAACAAGGTGATTCGCATTGTTCCTCCTTGATCTCTCTCTCATATTTATCTTTCTCTCTATTCACAGACACTCACCGTGCTGGATCTTAGGTACAATCAAATTGGAGATGCTGGAGCACAACATCTCGCTGATGCCATGCGAGATAACAAGGTGATTCGCATTGTTCCTCCTTGATTTCTCTCTCATATTTATCTTTCTCTTTATTCACAGACGCTCACTGATCTAGTTCTTAAGGGCAATCACATTGAACATATTGGAGTACAACATCTCGCTGATGCCTTACAAGATAACAATGTGATTCTCATCTCCTCTTCTTAATCGCTCTCTCATATTTATCTTTCTGTATATTCGCAGACATTCACTACGTTGAATCTTGGCTACAACCAAATGGGAGATGTTGGAGCACAACATTTCGCTAATGCCTTACGAGAAAACAATGTAATTCTCATTTCCTCTTCTTAATCGCCCTCTCATATTTATGCTTCTCTATATTCGGAGACATTAACTACGTTGAATCTTGGCTACAACCAAATTGGAGATGTTGGAGCACAACATCTCGCTAATGCCTTACGAGATAACAATGTGATTCTCACTTCCACTTCCTAATCTCTCTCTCTCTCATATTTATCTTATTCTCTATTGACAGACACTCACTGATCTGGATCTTAAGGGCAATCACGTTGGAGATGTTGGAGTACAACGTCTCGCTGATGCCTTACGAGATAACAATGTGATTCTCATTTCCTCTTCCTGAGCTTTCTCTCATATTTATCTATCCCTATATTCACAGACACTCATCGTGCTGGATCTTTCGAGCAATCGAATTGGAGATGTTGGAGCAAAACATCTAGCTAAAGCCCTACAAGATAACAAGGTGATTCTCATTTCTTCTTCTTTATCTCTGTCTAATATTTATCTTTCTCTTTATTCACAGACACTCGAGAAATTGCATCTCTTCTATTATAACGAAATTTCCTCGTCACTCGGAGAACAACTGCACCGTGAAGACAATCGATTGAGTCGCTAATTGGGCTTGTTGATTTCTTTTAAGTTCTAACTAATAAATAATCGCGCTTTCATTCTTTTTGTTGTTTCATTCGATTTGCGCGTACGATCAGAGATACCTCTGGGTTCGGATGGTACGATCGCGTTATACTATATGGAAGTCTCCACACTCTCATGAAAGAAGGATACGAAGACGAAACGGTCTTTTGTGTTGTGCTAATCGGTCAGGATCTCTGGATTCGAGGTGTTGCTCCCATTTGAGAGGGCTCTGAAAATAATATACTCACTCCTCTTTTCTCAACTATTGAAGACATTGATATAATCTTACCTATTATGATGATGATGATGATTTGAAAGCGAAGAAAATATTAGATTAAAGACAAGTATAAAAGAAGAAAAAGAAATAATTACATCGTTACGAATTGTAGCCAACAATTTATCACAATGATACTATTATTGAGAGAGACAAGACAAACTTAGTTCAGAAAAATTGATGAATTGAATGACTTTATTATAATATATCACTCCTATTTATAAAGGATTTTGATAATTTTCAATAATAATTGATTTAAAAGAAAAATATTGTCTAATTAGAAAAATAAAGGAAATTCATGAACAATATGATATTTATTTTTTAACTAATCGATAAAACAAATATGTAATAATTTGTTTTATAATGAATGAAGAAAAAACAAAAGACGATCGGCGTTTGTTTTCGATTTTCGTTCTTCTCTCTTGTATGCGCATTAATTAGATGACAGACAGAATTTCGACTATAAACTTAATTTTGTACACAAATTAGAATTCCACCATAATTTTGATACTTGAACAAAATTGTTATGTATTTTATACATTTATCAGTGTATGTCAGTGAAAGTTCTATATAAAAGTTCTGTTTTACAAACCGGTTTTATTCTTTACAAAATAAATATAAATACTAGAGGAGAATATCTTTCGATAATAAATGAGTGGATAATTTTTCTACTAGAACAGTAGAGTATGTTAATAATCAATATTTATTCGTATCATTAACATAACTTCTATATATAATGTTATTAGAAGAAAACGAAGGAAAAGATATGACAAAATTTTTGTGTTTATCTTATTTCTATCTATAATATTATTTTTTTATAATATAATTCGTAAAAATTAAAATTTAAGTTTTTATAAAATAACATCTTTACTTAAAATAGGTTTTCTAGGTATGTTTCATATTCATTTTTATCACTGTAATAATATAAAAGATCTCCAAGAAGATAATTTATTTTGATTGATAATAAAAGTAATATATAGTCTAAATAATTAAAATAATTTAGAAACTATAATCATGTAGATATTGGGAAAAATGAAATATTTGCGATTAGATTCACAATTCTTCATAATAATCATAGTTTGTTGATAATTTCATTTAATTATATAGAATTGAATTAAGGTGAAAATGTGACTGATCAGGTATCGATTGATGTAGGGACATGGCAAATTGTTTTCGATAATGGTTAGGGATATTAATATATATTTATTTTGTAATATAAAAATACAGAAATCTTTGATTCTCAAAAAAAAATGTAAATAAATAATGAATCCATATTATTCAGAAAATAAAGATAAATACATGTAATGTTTCTACTAACAATAGAATTTCGAGAAGTGTCAGTAATTTTCATTTTTTATTCACCAAATTTTTATAATTTTACATTTCTGAATGGAGAAATGTTTTCTGCATCGAATGGTGCAACAATTATTTAATTAGCTCATTGATTAAGAGAGAAATTAGCGGTGTATTCCAGTTAACTGAATTTATTTTTTATTAGAGAGCTGTTACTGATAAGAACAATAAGTAAAAAAATGGTCCCAATAAAAACAATTCATACAAATATATGCAAAAATGTTTTATTTAAATAAATTAAGTTTTTTAAATGTAGGTTTCAATTTGTAGTAACTGAGTTATTAATATTTTAAAAATAACTCATCTGTTCGTATGAAGAACATTGTACCTAATAGGAACTATCAGCGAAAAAATGTTTCTAATAAGAATAGTCATATAAATTACACAGAAAAAAAAATATTTTTTTTGTGAATGATATTTGTTTTTTGATTTAAACGTATAAAATGTTTTGTATATCCTTATAATAATATATTTATCCAATAGTGATACATTAAATTTCAGCAGTTCAACTTGAATGGACATGTCCTTTTTTAACACTTGTATGGGTTCGAAATTGTCATATTATTCATAAGAAAAATGTATTGATTGAATTGTGAAAACTTCATATATTCGTTTCAGTCGAACATATAGAAGTTTCCATGTGCTTTCTACATCTCTTTTGTATTTTTGTGTTATCTTCATTGGAGAAAAGGTGTAAAAAAAGAAATAGAATATTACAGGCAATCCTATCTTTGACATAAGATTGGTAGATAATAATTTTAAGTCAACATATAATAAATTTGAAATGAATAAAATAATTGATCATGAAATCGAACGATATTTAATATTAGTATTAACTTTTTCCTGTCAAATCGTTTATTCATAATTGCAAAGCAGTCAAAATAAATAGCGTATTTAGAGTTCGTTGATTAAATTACATTTGAAATAAATATAAATCAATATGTAAAGAGAAAAATGATTGATATTTAGAGCTAATAATGGTATAATATTTTTGGAAGATCTCACATTGAAATAATCACATGCATTGTATCTAGAAACTCTACAATAAAAAGAAAAAACACGTTTCACACAAGGATACTCAGAAAAAAAATCAATGACCAAAAAACTGAATTCATTACTTGCTTGCATATAAATAACCAAATACTTTCATAAATATGAAATTATTAAAAATTGGTATGAGTAATTAAAAATATACTATTGTCTCACTATGTTACTGAAAAGAAATCTTATTAAACAATTAACCGAAAATCCATGAGAAACACTCTTATAGTAATAGAATCGGTACAAAAGGCAAGTATTCTATTAACTTGTACTGCTAGTTTCTCTGATCGATCAATTCAACTTTAATTTGAATCATTTCCTTTTAGGTATGTGGTGTTGTAGGAGTAACTGCAGAATTCTTGCCAAGCAAAATTCAAAATTCTATACATTTTTTCCTATTAGATAGAAGAATAACATATTTTTCACATACATCCTAATATTCTGCCCCCACTATAAAAAAAAAGAAGCAGAACTGTGTTGGAATTCTATTAAACACTGTAGAATATAAACTCCACTACGCATAGTAACGCATAATACATCCTTTAGTATACCCTTCGATCAAAAAAAATTCTGTTTAGAATTCAAGAAAGAAAGCAGAATTTTGTCAGAATTCTATTCTATACGACAGAAGTTAAATCATACTACCAAAATTCTGCTTAGAATCAAAAACAGCAGAATTTTATTCAGAATTTAAGGAGTAGTTCACTAACAGCTAGTAATAAAAAAATGTCCCAGTCTACAAAATTCTGAATTTTGCTTGGTAAGCATTCTGCAACTGTTGGGTCTTTGAACACTTTTCATATCAAACATTTAGTTATGTGCAACTTTGTTTCGTATAAAATGGTAAACTCGCATCTTACTATAAAAAAATTCCATTGTTTTCAAATTTGGTAGCGGCCCATACTTTTGGAATAAGTCAGCTATGGCTAAAGAAAAATCAATGAAGTTTGACAGATTTTGCTTTAATTATTCAGGAGATATAAATGTTACAATGTATAAAATTAAATACTGTGTCGCTCGATCAAGCCAAAAAAGATTGATAATACAAATAAATTCAAAATAATTAGACAATATCAAGTAGATATATTTCTATCTGATTAAATATCTTATCAAATCAATAGCAAACTAAAATTTGTCTCGAGATGCATTCTACACTTGTCATTGTATATTGGGAAAGAGTTCATGAGGAGTTTGAATTTGCAACAAATTCAAAAGACTTATACCGGTATAGTAGTATAGTGATGTAGCGATATACTGGTATACTGGGTTGGAAATAATATTATTCCAGGGAGGGGGTGGATACCATCATTATTTCAAATAGAGTAACTAATGAATTTTATATTAAACTAGCGGCAGTACCTGACGTTGCTCGAGACACCGCTATACTGAAAACATAACATGTCAGAAAACGACTGAAGATTGGGAGAGAGTGTACTGGGGAGCTTTCCATCTATTACTACTATATGTCCCGCCGTGCATACACTTTCATCTAAACTTAAATTCAATAATTCAGCAAATAATGTGTGGCTGTGAGTCACTTTCGGTTTACTCATACTCATTATCATACTTCACACCAACATTCAATGCAAAAAAGTTACAGTAAGAGGCAGATATTCTAACGACTGGTGCAAATTCTCTAAAGTTTTTGAAAGATTGATAAAAATTGCAGTATATTATAACCTGTGTGGAATTTCATCCTAACCATTCTTTCCGACTCGCGTCGCTCTCGTTGATGCTCTCTCAACCTTCTTCTGAACCAACAGGTATGCCATGAGAACTTTGATGACATTAGCTATTACGAAGGCAAAATGTATAAATAATAGACAAATATTCTTTTTTTTATCTATATAGAAGATTGATAGATCGAAGTGTTCTCTGCTCCAATCCATTATGAGTCATGAGTAATGATATGGCATCTCACTTGTTGCTTTCGTCATTCAATGAATATTTCCATTCATACGATTACACTTTATCGTAGACATTCTATTCGTTTTCTTTTGATTATCCTAATATGTTGTGTGACCACTGGTAAAAACTCCATATTTTTATATACTTTCGTTCTTGAATTATTGAGAAAACAGTAATACGCACAAATTCTCTGAAAAAGGCATTTACTGAAGTAAATTCGCGAATGGGAGGGATAAACACACCTCTCAGGTGAAAATGTTGGGTCGAAAATCACACCGTGATCTTCTCTTAGGCGAAAGGGTATTCCTTGTCAAATTTCATTGCATTTACTCGTACCGTGTCCAAATGCATGAAGAACAAACAAACAAACTTCCTTCTTTATATATAGATCAGAATTTATGAATTTTCAGAATAATCAGAATTTTGAAATACTTCGACTGAACGCAATTTGGTAATGATCAAAATTTTAGAGTTAGACAATTTTCACATATGACAGAAATAATATTTTAGAACTGTTGTGGAAAGTGTATACTTTGTTTAGATAATATTACGTACTGATGTACGAAGAAATTTCGCGAGCTGAAGGATTAATGGATATTCTCGCAAATATTTCCAGATGCCCAAATAACTCATTGAGCTTCACAAATATCTTAAATGCCCCTGGGTATGTGATGTGAAGTTTGAAATAAGAGCCGACAACGACGCTGCTTGCTTCATGTGAAATAGGATCGATGATGTTTGAATTGTTTTCGGAATGTAGATGATATAGTTGACATACGTCTAGTCGGTTTACTGTAAAAACATCGAAAGTAAAAAAGTCGAATGGTAAAAATGCCGAAAAAGTGGCGCTACCCACCACGTCCTTCTTTCGATTTTTTCGACATTTTTACTTTCGATATTTTTACAGTAAACCGAAAAAAAAAGAATCGATCGTTAATGTATCATACGATGTTTTTTTTGACCTTGAAAGATTCATACACACACACATACAAACGTATTTTATTTCATATCATCCTCCTTACAGTCGAGGTAATCATTAAATTATTCGAAAAAATAGTGAAAGTGAATCATCGATATTTTTCTGAGACATCCATTGTTATTATTTTCTTAATTCACCGAAAATTAGACTAAATCTGTTTGAAATAAAGGAACATTCTAGTTAATATTCGAAATATAAAAAGATATTTATTTTGATTAATTTTTCATAAAAATTAATTTATTTCATCTAATAAATCAAATAAAGCTAGAACGCTATGTTAAGTACAACAATTACTTTTAATGATATGAAAAAGAAAAGAACGGATTTGACATAATTTTTTGGTTGCAGAGCATTATTTCTATTAATGCTAAATAAATAATGGTTAGTAAACTAAATAAAATTATTTGAAAAATAAAAAAAATTAATGATAAACGGGATATGGTTGACCTGGATCATTTTTATATTCAAGTAAAATTTCATATTGATAAATATGTTCTTCATTTGCTTGTAATTCTTGATCAAGAATTTGAAGACCATCAGGAATTATTTGAATTTTATTATTTATTTGTTCATTATTACTTTTAGGATTAACTGTAAATTTTGCTGAAGTTATTAATTCTTTATATTCATATTTCATTGATTTTGTTTTAGCATTTTTAATAGTTAAACGTATATCATAAGAAGCTGAATCTCTTTTTTGTGATAAAATTTTACATTGACGTGTATAACTAATATCGGGATCATCTCCACAATCTAAATCTTGTTTTTCACCTTGTGATATATCTGATAATTGTGCTTGTCCAACAACTCTTCCATCTTCTCGTACAGTAACAGTACCTTTAGGTAAAAATCTATCAGATTCAATACGATATTTTCTTTGAAATTTTCCTTTTTGTGTTGATTCTTGAAAATAATTTTGTAAACCAGCATATTTTTCTAATTTTATGTTTGGTTGAACAAATGGTAATGAAAATGTTGATTGTTGAATAAGTGTAAATGGTTGATCAATTGAATACCAATAAAGTCCAGCTAATTCTCCTTCAGATTGAATTATTGGTGGAGCTGCTGGTGCTGAATCACAACAACAACAAGATTTCATACAACATTGTCGAAATTGTGGACGATAATGAGATATTTGTTGAAGATGTACATCACCACCAAATAATTCTGTATGTTTTATTTGATAATCACGTTTTGTATTATTTCTCATATCAGCCCAAGCTTCAAATGAATGTTCATTAGATTCAACTTTTAAATTATATCGTGGTGACCATGTTATACCTTTAAATTTAAACAAAACAATAGAATAAATTAAAAGTTCTTTATATATATATACCATTAATAAGATATGAAAGTATTGCATCTCCTTGTTGTTTTAAAGCAAATGTAACTTCTTGTCCTTCTTCTTCAGGAATATTAACATATTCAAGTTCATGATTTTGTGCACGAATATATCGACCTGTTTTAATATCTTTTAATAATAAATCATTTGAACGTATAACTTGACATTCAATTGGTTGTTCACGTGAACGACGAATAAAAACTGTTTGATTTTCTAAATTATTTGCTTTTGTTACACTATTTTGACTAATTACTTCAATTCCTTCAACACTAAGACTTCCTTTTACAATTTGATCATATACTTCACGTGGAAAATACATTTTAAAATTCTTGAAAAAAAAAAAATTAATTTCTTTTTTTTTAAATTTCTTATTTCATTATACCTGTGGTGCATTAAATTTTTCTCGAATTTCAGTAAATGATGGATATATACGAAGTTCAGTATGTGATGGAAAGATTTTTTCTTTATCTTTACCAGAATTTGAATCAGCACTCATTTTATAGCTTTGTTTTTTGATTTATTATATCTAAAAGAAATCAAATGAATGATTGCTATAAATGACAGTGTCCTTGATTATTAATAATATTTGTAAATAAAAAAGAAAAAAAACCAAGCTATTTTTTTTTTCTTCGTTCTGTCTGTTTTATTATAAAAGAGACATATATTGATTTGTCGAATGAAAAGAAAAAAGAAAGAGGTCTCTGCTATTTATAGATTATGATAAATAATAATTGTCATTAATTTAATTTCATGATTTTACACGATGTTGATCGATAAAAATAGATATTCTTTGATTATTTCTAAAAAAAAAAAAAAAAATTTTCAAAAAAAAATAAACAGTAAATAAATAAAAAAACCTTAATTGTTGGGATTTATTTGATGATGATAAATAAATAGGTGGACGATGTGAATATCTATTTAATGCTGAATATATTTCACTTTTTTGTAATTTTTGTTGAAATAATTTTGCCTAAAAAAAAGATTTTTTTTCAAAAGGAATTTTTAAACATAAAAAATGAATCAAACTTGTTTTTCTAATTGTTTATTTTTAATTTTATTTTGTTCAAGTATTTGACGACTTTTTTCTAAAATTTCTTTTTCTTTTTCTTTTTCATTCTCATTTATTATATCAATATTTGTTTCTTGTTCTGTACTTAATGATTCAATAGATAATGTATTTATTCGATGAGTACCTATGAAAACATTATATTCAAAGAAAAAAAAAGAAAAAACGTAAATTATTTCTAACGAGAATATTGTCGACGATGTTGTTTTGATGATAATTCATTTAATTCTTCAACAAAATCTCGATTTAATTCTAAAAATATTTTCATTTTTAAATTAAATAAATATATATATATTAAAATAGAAATAAACCATCATTAGATGAAGTTGTTTGACCATTATTTGATAAAAATTTCTTTGATGATAATACAGTTTTTGATATTCCTATATTAAATAAATAATTATTTCGATATAAACTTTCATAATCAATGTTAGTTTTATATAATAAAAATTTCTTTGAAATATTGTAATTATAGCAGTACTCTCCCTATCGAAATATTATTTTCAATTCTGTACAGTTAATTAAAATCTTTAATACTGTATTTATTCTCTTATATTAAACTATAAAATAATGTTAATATTTCAAAGCTAAAAGATTATTATAGAGCAAGAAGAAGAAATCATAACTTAAAATTTATACAAATCAAGTAATAACAATTTTTAAAAAAAAAAAAAGAAGGATAAGAAATAATTTTGATAAACATTTTAAATAATCTCTCATACCGATTATAAATTTTTAATTTGTTTTATTTCAAATAATTCCTATGAAATAAATTAAAAACTATTATTTATTAAATATAAATAATAGAATGAAAAAATCTTTAAGAAAATAAAAATATTTACGTTTTTTATGTTGAATAACAGCTGATATAGGTCTTGATAATTCATCAAAACGATAAGTATCATTGGATTTTTTATTATGTAATTGTTTTGGTGCACTTGATACTCTTAATGAAAATTTTTTAAATTGATTTTCATTTATTTCATCATAAAGAATATTTGAATTAATTTGTTTAGGAATATTTAAATTATTATCTAAATAAATAATTAATTATTGATTTAGATTTTTAATTAGAAGGATCATTAAGATGACATGTTTCTTTATATAATTACCTTGATTAATATGATAATTATTTTTCTGTTTATTATTATTTATTGTTCGATGAGAATTAATTGGTGTTGCTCTTCGTGTTTGAGGTGGAACTATAAGTGGAATAGATGATGATATTGAAGATGATGATGAAAAATCTTGTTCAATAGGTTCAATTATTGGTTGTTCAATGGTAATCTATTGAAAAATAAAAAATGAAATATTGATTCAGGAAGACAAAAAATTTTTCATAAAAATAAATGTAAATTAACCTTATGAGGATGAATAATACTTGTATTTGTTGTTGAATAAATATTATGAATAAGTCTTTTTTCATAAATTTGATATCTTTGAATAGCATGTTGAATATCCGAACCATTTATTTGATTTTGTATATCTTTATTTAATGAATGATAAGCAGATGAAAGATGTTTTGAACGTGGAATATTATTTCGACGAATTTGTCTTAAATTTTCTTGTGAATTTATAGTATTTATTGACCATCGTGATGGATATAAATGTTGATGAACAATTTTATTTAAAGATATTTTATGTTGTTGAAAAAAATTTGAAAAAAATTCATATGTATCACCTGTTGGAAATATTCTTATAAATCCTCCATGTTGACGATTTTCTTGTTTAATTTTTTTTATTATTCGAATTTGCTCTGATGTTAAACCAATATATTCTTTTTCAAAATTTTCATTATTTATATTAAGATTTCTTTTATGAGCTGTTTTTGCACGAACTATATCTGAATTAATACTTTCATTTATTAATGTATTACCAGCTGAGATAGGACGAGACTAAAATAGATATGTCCATCGCAGTCATAATAATTTGAAAAAAAAAGACTTACTCGTTTATTTGATTGAGATTGTAATGAAGTATTTAATTGTTTATGTTTACTTAAATATGTTAAAGGATTTATACATGGTACTGATATTAAATTAAGTAAATCACATATCATGTGACTTTTAATTTTTAAATCTATTGGTGCATCACTAAAAACAAAATTTTTTTTTTGTATATTTGATTTAATAAGAATTTTTACCAAGCTAAAGATGGAGAAAGATTAACTTCAAGTAACCATGGTTTTAATTCATCATCAACTAATATATCAAAACCATAAACCTCTAGAAAGAAGAAAAATAAAATCTATTATATATTTATCCAAAAAAAAAAGTATTTCAAACCAAAACAATTTGATTTATATGGAACAAACATTTGACAAGCAGATGATATTTGTGCTTGAACAGAAATAAATGTTTTTATAATAATATCTTCAATAGACATCATTAATGTAAATGTATCTTTTCCTTCAGATTTTAATAAACGTAACATTGCTGACATTGTCCATTTATTTCCAAAATCTTCTATTTCAGGATCATCACATCTTATTTTAAAATAAAAATTATTTTTAAAAATTAAAAATAATATTCAAACCTTATATATCGATGATTTCGTTTATTAAGAGTATAATTAGTTAAATGCATAAATGAATTTGTAATATTTTCAGAATTACGATCATATTTAATTGTTGCAAATCTTTTTTTTTTTTTATTTCAAAATAAAAAACACAAAATAAAAAAAATAATAATTTTATACCTTACTAAACCTTCTTGATAAAGATAAATAACAAGTGGATCATAACATGTTACTGCTACATAAATTCGAATATCAAATTTATATCCTTTTATTTAGAAAATAAAATGATATTTATTTTATTTTACAAAATTAATTTAAATTACCATCAATAAGAAGTGGATTATCAATATAACGACTTATAACAAGATTTTCGTCTATAGGTACTTCATCCGGCTAAATAACGGCATATTAATTAAAAATAAAATAAATTTTCTTACATTATTAATTAAAAATATTCCTTTTCCTTGCGATGAAGCATTTGGTTTAACAATCCAAATTCCTTTTTCTTTTTCAAATGTTGCTAAATATTAAAAATAAAAATAATATATAATAATAATAATAATAATAAAATAAAAATTTTTACTTTTAAAATCATGATATTGATATGGTAATATAAAAGTTGTTGGAATAAAATAAAAATGTCTAAAACCTTTATCTTGTTGCATTTTTTGAATATTTCGATATAAATGATCTTTTCGTGTGATTTCATATGATCTTAATTAGAGAAAAAAAAGAAATCAAGTATAATTTATTAATCTCAAAAAATTTAAAATAATAAACTTAGGAAAATGATTAACACGTTGAAATGGATATAATGATTTAAAAATATATGGTTTAATTCCTGTTCCAGTCCACATAAGATTAAATAATGTACTTGCAGAATGTATTTGTTCAAATCCATGTCCTTCAAGAATTTTTCGTATTAATTTTGTTTCATTTTTAACAAATTTATATGTTAAATTATATTTTTCTCCAATTTTTTTTGTTTCTAAACAACGTTTATAAACAACTTTTGGATTAAATTTAATTATTAATATTCCTTTTGAACTATAATTAATTAAACCTGGAAGAATTTCTCTTTAAAATAAAAAGAAAAATAATGATAATAATAAATTTTATTAAGTATATATAAATAACTAACTTGCATTGTATATTATCATCATCAATTTCATTAAAACTTTCATCTGTATCATCAATTTTTAATGTTGTTAACATTTTATTAAAAATTTTTTTTTTTTTATCTAAAAACCATTTTCAAATATTTCACATTTAACATTGCTATTATTTAACCTCTTTACAATTTTATTTTTCTATTAAATATAAAATGACATCTATAATAAGAATCTATATTTAACCAATAAAAAGAAAAAAAGATAAAAAATAAACGTTTATTTGGAAAAAAAATGATTTCTGATGATATTCGTTTAGGTGACATAATAACTGAAGATGATCATGGTGATATTATTCTTATTGGATTTCCATATGATGAAGGTGTAAGAAGAAATAATGGAAGAATAGGAGCTGCAAATGGTCCTAATTCATTTCGACAATTATTAAAACGAACAGGTACTGTTATTAATGCTGAATATAATGATTTAGATATAAGAAAATATTTAAAAATATCTGATGGAGGAAATATAAATGAAAATTTAACATTAGAAGAAGCACATAAACAATTAGAAGAACGTATTGATAAATTAATTTTAAATGGTAAAATTCCATTTGTTGTTGGTGGAGGAAATGATCAATCTTATCCAAATGCTTCGGCTTTATTAAATAATTCAAAATCAATTTATGTTATTAATATTGATGCACATCTTGATGTACGACCATTAAAAAATAATCAAGTTCATTCAGGTTCACCTTTTAGATTATTAATTGAAGATAAAAGATTTTATCAAAATCCATTAAGTATATTTAAAAACAAAAAAAATACTTTTTTTTAAATTTTCTTTTAAAAGATCGTTTTATTGAATTTGCAAGTCAAGGTTCACAATGTTCAATAGAACATGTTAATTATCTTCGTTCAAAATCTCCATTAACACAAATAATATGGTATCAAACAATACGTGATGATCCAATAACACCATTTCGTTCGATTATTAAATCAGCTGAAGAACAAAAATGTAATATATTTGTATCATTTGATATTGATTCAATTATTTCAGCATCATGTCCAGGTGTTAGTGCACCAGCAACTGTTGGACTTACTGCTCAACAAGCTTGTGATATTGCTTTTATTGCAGGAGAATCTTTAAATGTTAAATTAATGGATCTTAGTGAATATAATCCAATAATTGAAGAGTATAGAACGGGAAAACTTATTACACTTATTTTCTATCATTTTATTCTTGGACGAGCTAAAACTCTTAGAGATTCAATGCAATAAGGAGTCAAACAGACTGGAATATAGTAATATTAGATGCCATTGATATTAGACAGAGTCTCACTCCGTATTTTTTACAGAATCCTCTGTAATTTTTTGTATTCGTCTTTCATTTTGAACAGTTGTGATTCTATTTGTTGTTCTCTTTTATCAAAATAAATTATTGACTAAATTCTTGTTTATTAATAAATTTTTGTTTCTCACTTTCAATGTCTTCCAAAGAAAATTCAAGAATTACACTGAAAACAAAAAAGGTTCTATACGAAACTAAAAGAGCATTTCGCACTTTGCAACGAATCCGAAATCCTTTTATGGTTTCGTAAGAATATGGTTTCGTACATCACTATTTTTTCATTAGCTTAAAAAAAAGGTTTCGTGATCCAGGTTTCGTACCGAACTGATGTTGATACCTTAAGAAAAGGTTTCGTACGACCTTCTATACTCTTGAGCTATTCTTAACCCTGTGTTTATACTTAATCCCTTAAACATATCCTTAATTCTATATGTATGCTTAACCTTCTATTTATTCCTAATCGTGTATCTATCGTACATCCTGTAAAACTATTCATAACTCCTAAAAATTATTTTTAACCCTATATCCATTTTCAACCTGAAGCCACTATGGCTGAGTGGTTAACTTATTTACTATATATTCACAAGGTACTCTATTCGAACTTCGACACTAATAGACATCGAATGAGGCTGAATAAGTCACTAATAACTATTTGTCTTAAATCACCCGTCTGATAACACATTGATTACGGTGTTGATATGTATAAACATGCGTCTGGGACTAGTATGTTGTTGGTCAGTGTTTATGAAAAACTTAAGTAATTAAACGGAAGAACTGTGAGTATGGCCGGGTTTCTGTCCAGAGCTATAATTAGTAATAATTGTATAGAAAATATCGAGCTTTAGATGTTGTCTTCGGACAACGCCTCATAACGCAAGGTAGCCAATAGGCAAATCATTCTTTCTTTCTGTCTTTCTATCCTTAACCCTAATATCTTTTCTTAACACAATATATACATATTTATGCTAAACTTCTTATATCTACTATTGACATTTAAAGATAGATAAAAGAAATTAAGAATAGATTTATAGAGTTAACTTGAGATAAATGAGGTTGAGATTTTAGTTGCAAGAGCATATCATGATGTAAAACATAACAGAATAATGTTTTGAAGTTGTTATTCTTCATTTATAAGATAAAGTGCGAAGTTGGATATCATTGAAACTTCTAGGAAAAGGCGTCAAATTTTAATAAATTGCTGTATACACACAAAAAACTAAAGCTCCATAAAAAGTGATCGGTCATACTGTACATCTTCATAGAGCCAATCTAACAAAAACATATATTTTCATAGTGAGCATTGAGAGACAATTGGAGTGCGTGATCGTATCAGCTTAAATGAAAATCAATAGAATATTGTTTCCAGTTTTTTTTGTAAAAGGATACTTCGATAGGAAGATACCAAACATTATGATAAAGGTTCTACCAAATGAAAAAGGAAATTGTTCTGAAAAAACGAGGCTTCGAACTGTCTTCCTCTTTACGTAATTCTATTCTAACGAAGACTGACTGTTTTTTTTAAAGCGAAGCAAATCTTTGATCCAAATGTCTAGATAAAGATGAATAAAATTAATTACATAAGGACTAGACATTCGCTTATTAACTAATTCTTCCTTTAGATGAGGAAAAGTTTCTAAGATGGATCGTACTCTTTTAAAATAATAATCACTTCATGTACCACAATAAAACTAATAAGCATAGTCTTTGTGGAACAAAGACTTGATAAAATGTTTAATAAATAATTAGTACCTTTTTCCACAAGATATATCTGTAACGTCATTTGGATTAGAGGAAACTTTTCTGTATTTTTTCTGGAAGTTTGTTAAGAAAATGTGTAAAATCAGACAACAGCGAGAATATGTCTAAAAGACAGGGGTAGAATGAATGCTTTTCGAACAAGTTATATATGACGTTAAACAGAGATCGCTACTATTACCTATGTCGGACTCTGTTTCCATCGCAGCAGTATTTCAAAACCTTTTTAATACAAAATCTGTAGGAGGTTTGAATGGAACTCTTCTCAGTTAATGACCCGATAAAATTTTTATACGAAACCTTCTTAAGATTCAACTTTTATACGAAACCTTCTTAAGATTCAACTTTTATACGAAACTCTTCCAAGCTCCAACATTGATAAAGAGTTGTATACTAAATTTTCTTGATCTCCAATGCCTAAATATGGTTTTATACCAAATCTTTTCTAATTTCAGGACCTTACAAAGGTTTCATAAAACAACTACACATATTACTAAAGCTTTTTTGAATTTCGTATAATTATACTATCATGGCATTCAAATTGAAATTCAGATTCACAATAGTCACCATAAAATGAACAATGGGACCAGATTCGATATCTATAAAAAGCTAAGATTACCAGTAATAAAACTTCTGTAATTTAATTCATTTTATGAAAAGCGTCAAATATTCCACTCGAATAACGATGACTGTTAAATTTCGAAATAAATTTTTTAAAATGATGTTGATCAATTATGAAAAAAAGGATAAAGCGATTGATAATTAGCTCTACTATGTTGAAATAATGAACCAAATAAGAAACATTCCTTTCATCTATTTTTACGGGTACCTATATCTATATAGGAAAAAGCAGTGATCATTATCTTAATTGATCCACTTACTCTGGTGAAAAATGTCACTCGTCCTTCCTGATGGGTACGTGGTCGACACAATTGGCCCATTTCAAAGAACAGCCAATGATGCAACTATTGTACAACAAATTATTGAAACACGAAATGAATTAATAGAATGGTGTGATTATGTGGACATTATGATATGTGATAGAGGTTTCAGAGACGTCATTCAAACTTTATGTGATCTAGGTTATGAAGTTAAAAGTCCAATTTATCTTGACAAATCTCAGAATCAACACAGTACAATTGAAGCAAATGAGTCGCGCCTCGTCACAAAAGTGCGGTGGACCGTTGAATCATATCATGCTAGAATGAAGAAATCGCGTATTCTATCCGATCGGGTTGAGAATCCTTTTTTACCAAAACTTGGTGATATGGTAAGAATTATTTCCACTGCTCTTAATGCATTCAGAGGTCCTATTATGGTCGATACTGAAAATGATGAAAGAACGATTATCCAAAAATAACACATTACAAGATGATATAGATCGTGGTCTAATTAGTACTCGAACACATTGAAAAAACCTCGATGATGAAGATATCGAATTTTTAGAAATGGATTTGGATATTCTACGATCATTATTCTTTGGTATTTACAAAATAAAACAAAGTAAAACTTATACCGAAGAACATTTAGATGAAAATGGAGATTTCGTAATACCAGTAGCTTCAGAAAATAATGCAGTTTTACGCTGCCACATCCAAAGTCGACATTCGAATGCAACACATTATCATGCCTGGTATTGCCAATGCCGATCAGGTGCTCGAACATTAAGATGTTGTGGACATATCGCAAGTGTTGTCTGATACATATTATATGCGCAATTGCATGACTTTCAACTATTATTCGATCGAAAACGAATTGTCGCGGTCATTGAATATATTTGAAAACATTGAGATGAGAAATAAAAGAAGAAAAAGCAGAAGAATCAGTAATATCCTGATGAACAATGAAGTTCTCTTATAGCAATTCTAGAGTACTCATACTGAAACTTAATCTATAGGATAATTTCTATTTTACAGTCGTCATAATAGAGTGGCTGAACTCCATAATTTATATAAATCTAGAAATATTTTACTCCTATTGTGCAGTTTAAATTCAGAGTATTCATCAGCGCTAATCTAAGATATTCGGCAACTAGAATCAACAATTGTGGTTTATATCACAAAACTATCTTGAATACATTTCAATGATCTCCTTTCAATACTCTCATTAGCAATCACTTAATGTACCAAAAAACCTATTTAAAAAATGACTGACTCTTCTACTTTACTAGTATACAGAGAGTAAAACGTAATTTGACATAAGTTAGACAAATATTCTTCTATCAAAACTATATTTCAATACCTGATATAATAACTATATAAATCATGATGATTACTTCCATTGGAAAAGTTTCAGTCTTGTCATTTGAATTACAAGGTAGAACGGTACATTGCACTGAAACCATTTTTTTCAAAAACCAGTAAAATTCGCATATCTGTCATAAATTGATGTAACTGATTTTCATCTTCTCTCTCCGCATTAAATATAGACCACTTATAACCACTTTGTAGAGCAAAATTTGCTGCATCTTTTAATATATAACACTTACCCCTAGACAGAATACCTCCTCAGAAATCAATTTGGTAAAAAGAAATTACAGGAAAAAATACATAGAACTATGTAAATATTTCCGGGCTTTCTTTTTAAACAAATTAGAACGCTGTCTGGAGAGGTGCCAGGTTTACGATCTTATCCGGCGGTGTCCTTTACTATATTTATTCAGCATCAGTTATTTCAGCGAATATTGAAATATAATTAACTTATGCTAAATTTGATACTTGAATATTATTAAAGACGACAATTTTATTATTTAGAAGTGAATTGAAATAGATAGTTTTTTTAAACAACAATTTCATAGAGTTTACGAGATTAAAGATAAAAAATATTGTCTCATATTCTAAATTACATCGTACATTGTAGTTCAGCAAGATTGGTTAGAACAGAACAAGAAAGATCACGCTGTGTATTTTCTATTTTACCTAATCATGACAATGGGATCACGTAAGTTATAGAGGAAAATCTTCATTCAATCTTTATTATCGTTTCCAATTCAGTTTCTTCTACCTATTATGATCTTGATGCTATCTAACGAATGACATAGATAAAGCTGCTATGTTCAATGAAACGTAGATAAATTCATTTAATTTCATGTTTTTTGTGATGAAAAAATTTGGTAGGTATTGAAGAGATAATATAAACATAAAAGACACGTAATCAATAAGACTTTTTTTTGTTGTCGATAAAATTAGATCCCTTCTATACATGTCTATCATGTGTCCTTATCACATTATTGAAATGCTTTAGATATCATAGAATTATTAAATATGATGATTATTGTATAATTATTACAAACGCTTGTTCGATATTCAAGTTCTACATCAAATTTTGTAGCAGGCTAGAGTAAGCACTAAATAAAAATTTTGTACTAAGATAAACCTTTTTCTTTGATGTGCTTTCGACAAAGATATATTCCAGCTTCCAAACAATATACTGTCCTTATAAAATGGTTATTATACCATAAACGAAGAAAGAAAAAAAAAAGAGAAAAACGTTCAACTATATCCGAAATTTAAGGCGATACTTGTCTTCAGCTGTTTACTCATATATAGAAGAAGGTTCAGTTATTATTTTTAATGTACAAGATCCAGCATAAGAGTTCTTCATGATAAACCACCTATAGGAAAAAAAAATTACATGGGTATGGCGAATATTTTATTATGAAATAGAAAGTATTTTATACAAAAAAGAACATTATAATCACTTCGTTGGTGATGTGTATGATTATATTTTCATCAATATATCGTAAATTTTATAGACTTCGGCCACACTTTTCAACAATGTTTTAAGAGTTGTTTATATTCGAAATAGAATATTCTAAACTCAGTAGCGTCAACAAAAATAGTTACTCTCACTTTGCATGGTAGTTATATCAGGAGAATGGTCGAACTGTCGATCATTTGAAAATATAAGCCTTTATTTTCGTATTATTTGAGTATTCATAGTTAGTGAAAATAATATCACTATTGCATTATATTTATAATATATTATCTGAGCGTATTTATTGAAAATATTCCACAACTAAAATAAGTAAGTATCTAATATAACACTAGGATATATTGAACGGAATCCTTTCTTTATAATCAACAACGCTTCAATATAAATATTGTTGAAGAATAAGAATGATATAGGAAAAGATTTATGCAAAAAATCTTGTCTATTTTTTTGCATTGTAAATTCGATTATACATTGAACAATAAGAAGACGATAAAATATATTATTTTATGTATTAATGTGTTAAATAACTTTTAAGAATTCTAAGTAAAAATATTAAATGAGATTTATATTATCACTTTCGAAGATTTTCTCCAAAACTCGATTTAGTGGTATTTATTGTATACAATTAACTAAAAAAAAAACGAATTTTAGCAACTAACGCCATCTTCCAATTTTATCTTCCTTTTAAAGGATTTATGCAACATGGCAAGATGGTGTTTTTGTACATGTATCATATGTGAAAATATATGTATCTTATCTTCACTATTTAAATGTGTATTGTGACAGCGTGTTAACTTAATACAAAGTTAATATAATTCACTTTTCTAGTCTATTTGATCCCTAATTTATTTTTCTCAAAAACTCTTTTATCATCTTTCATATTTATCTCAATAATAATTACTAAATATTTTTTCTTTTGTTTTTTTTGTTTTTAAGATATAAAAATGCTTTCATCAACAATTCGTCTATTAATGCGTAGTGGAACATTAATTCGTCCATTAATAACAACTCGTTCATTAATAATTAAATCAAATCTTATTAATTTAAATGAAAAACATAATAAAATATTAATAAATAAAATTCCATCACGTTGGTCACATGTTCATTATACCTATCCAATGATTGAAAGTCGTGTTATGCTTTTATTACGTTTATTTGATAAAATTGATCCAAATTCATTAAAATTAGATTCAAAATTTGTTCAAGATCTTGGCCTGGATTCATTAGATATTGTTGAAATAACAGCTGCATTAGAAGATGAATTTTGGACAGAAATTGCTGATGTTGATTCAGATCATTTTGAAACACCGAGACATATAATACAATATTTATGTGACAAATATGATGTTTATGAACATGTTGAACCAGTATCAGCTGGAAAAGAATATTTAGAAGAAGCTAAAGCAGCTGCTGAAAGAGCACATCATTAGATAAACATTTTCTCTTTTTTTTTTTTTTTTTCTTTTCTTGTCCTGTAGTTTTGTTAATAAACTCTTCCTCATTTTTTTTTTATTACCAAATACTTCAAGAAAGAAAATTCATTTTAAATATCTTTACAATTGTATATCTATAAACTGTTTTTTAAAACTCTTAATATACCGTTTAAATTCTTGGCAGACGATTTTATCAATCCAAATGATTTCGATTTCGTACATATCCTATTGAATTAAAAATAATGTGCACTATACGGATGGTAGAGCGAAAAAGGTGTGACAGAGGTAGAAATAAAAAATATCAAATCCAATAAAAAAAAAAAAGATTTTATCTTGTCGAGTACATTTCAATTAATTTCTTTGTTTTTTTTATTTAAGTACAATTTTTAAATGGCAATCTTGAGAGTTTTATTTGTAAAATAATTTATGATTACGAATATTACAGATTGTATTTTATTGATACATAAATAAAATAATAAATGTCGTCTGAAAGAAATAATATTAATCTTTCGAATTCAAAATAATTTCTAGTAATATTTCTACTGAACTTATTAAGTTTGTTTATATAGATATCGAAGATTGTTATATGATATTTTAGTGATAGAAAAATTCTTTTATGTATCTATATTATAGTAGTTCTTATTTTAATTTGAATGAATGATTGTTTTTTCCTTAGATCAAAAATGTACTCAGACGATATAAAATTTATGATATTTATATAAAATAAATCATTCATATTGAAATTGTTAAGTTCTATTTTATTATTATGAAAGCATTTGATGTCTAGAAAATTTTATATATAAAGGGAGACTGAGCATAATGTTGAGTATGGTTTTTCGATAAGAAATTTTTTGTTATTGGTTTAAAATAAGAACATATGGCTACGAGCAAATTCTTTGCAATAATATTGCTTCTATTAATGATCAATTTGAATAGTGTGGAAATGAAAATCTATTCAAAAATGTCACCAATTGATGAAGATTTCACTTTTAATAAAATGCCTGATGAAAAATCGTTACATTTTGATACAATTTTGACTGTAGCTCCATTTCCATATATGCCTGATCCATGGAATGGTAATAATGGACATTTACTTCAATTTATTCAAAATGAATTTCATAAAGCTTATCCAAGAACTTATCTTATTTTACGTCCAATGAATACTAGTGAAGATTTTTATGATTTACCATTTTTAACAAGTATGTTGGCTCCAAATGAAACGGGATATGATGTAGTAGAAATTGATTCAATAGTTTTGGGTGATCTTGTTGATCTTGGTCTTGTTAGTCCTCAAGTAAATTATACATCATCAGGTTTATCAACTGTTGATTGGCATCCGGTTGCTTATAAAGCTGTACAAGTTAATCAGGCAACTTATGCTTTTCCTCATCTTATGTGTGCATTCTATCTTTTTACTCATGGTGATATAACTGATAGACGTCTTATTTATTCGTTAGCAGAACTTGACGCATATGTAAATAAGACAGATAATGTAAATGGTATGCCGAGTTCAACTGTGACACATCGTCTCGTAGGAAACTTAGATTCTAGTTGGGATATGAGTGCAATATGGATGGATACACATAGAGATCAACCTTCTTATATTAATCATCCAGAAGCAGAAGCTCTTCATGGATATGAATATCTTTCATTTAAATCGATGCGTACATTTGCTCGACTCTGTAATCTTCCAAAAGGAAATAATCCATGTTTAGATGGAACTTTTAAGGATGATTATGATGAAGCAGCTAAATTATTTGCTAATTATAAAGCTCGAGCTATGTTTGGATATTCTGAAAGACTTTTTCAAGTTTTTAAAAATGGACCTGTATCAAATTCTTATGATGTTAAAATACAAGCATTACCATTAGGTGAATACTCCCATCAGCCAACTTTCTTTACAGATGCCTATGTATTTCGACGAAATCTATCACCAAATAAGTTAGCTGCTGCACAGGCTTTTGTTAAATTTATGGCTACACCTAAAATGCAGGCAGCTGTAGTAGCCAATGAAGCATTTTCAACTACTGTTCCATATCGGTATCTTCTACCTATGTCAAAAAGTGCCTATAATGAGCCAGTATTACGACAGAATCGCTTCTATGTATCCTATTTTCATGATCCAAATTATAGTGGCAGTCCTTTTCCTAATACAGGTGTATTAAAAACTCGTCATGAATTGGTAAATGCTATTAGAAATTACATTGAAAAACCATGATTTTTTTTTTTGCTTTCATTCATTTGTACTTTTTTAAAATATTTTCAAAATACAAATGATTCAACTCTGACTTCTACACTATATTTCATATATCAAAAGGCTAATATTTGTTTGAGCAATTTTATATTATGAAACAGATAAAAGTTAATGCATTAAATTGCAGTAAGAAATTTATATTTTAATAACAAAAAATCAAGGGGGAACAGGATCATATTCTTGATTCATTTATGAACAGTCGCAACGCGATTGATGTAACGAAGGTAGAAGAATTGATAGAAAATAAAGATCTTGTTGAACTACGAGTAACTGAAGCTCGCTGTAATGCACACTTAGCTTGGCCTTTAGTACCATTTTCCGTTGTTAAGTCAACGGACAATCTAATCAATGTCAATTATATCCTCGTTGTTTGCGTATTTCAATCGATCGATCTGGACATCCTGGAAAATCAAAACGATTTATTGATACTGTTAATCAAATTGTGGATAGTAATGAAATAATGGATGCTATCAGTAAACCAAAACAATTCCAAACTTATTCACTACAATAGCCATCAAGAGAAGAGAATATTACCATTGCGCTAACAGTGCCAAAGACGATAACTACACTCATATCTCTATTGAAAATGAAAAAATAACTCTGCATTGACTATCTTCAAGTAATTTTTCACGTGTACAATAATGGATTCGATTAGAAGACCAGCATTGAAGGCAATCTTTTCATTCTTGACAATACTCTCATCAATATACAAGATATTTAAAAATTCATCTACCAAAAATAAATTTGAATATCTTCCTCATGACTCGAGAAAACGAGCTGATTCTTTAATCAATGATAGAGAGATGTCGGTAATATACAGATATGTAATAAATATAAGATGATAAATTATAATAAAAATAAATAATAAATAGTAAATAAATCTAATTGAAATTTCTTTAAAAAATTCTTCTAATAAAAAAAGATTAGTTGTATAAATAACCAATAAAATATAATTTAAAAGAAATCAAAGCAGCTGTTTTGTTGTTCTTGGTCGAAATTTTGTAAAGTGTATTGAGTATGGTTATTCCTCTTTTAGTTCGTCGTTTTCTTCATCATAAACATTTAAATATAAATTTATTTTATCGACAAATGACTTCAAATTCTCAAACAAATTCTTCAAAATATTTAATTTCTAATTCAGTTTATAAACCATTTCTTACTGAATTAGGTTTAGAAGAAGAAAATTTAGGTGTTTTTGATGGAAAATGGTTTGCTAATGGCGAAGTTTGTTTAATAGAATATTTCATTTCAATTAATAAATATATATATATGTATATTTAATAGGTGATTGATTCAATAAGTCCATCAACAAATGAACCAATAGCACGTGTTCGTCAAGGTACAGTTGAAGATTATAATCGAGCTATTGAATCATCTACAAAAGCTTTTCAAATATGGGCAAATATTCCAGCACCAAAACGAGGTGATATTGTTCGACAAATTGGTGATGAATTAAGAAAAAATCTTCAACCACTTGGAAAATTAGTTTGTTTTCTTTTTACATATATATTTATTTTCTATAAAATTTTAATATAATAATAGATTTCAATGGAAATGGGAAAAATTCTTCCTGAAGGTGTTGGTGAAGTTCAAGAATTTATTGATATTTGTGATTATGCTGTTGGTCTTTCAAGAATGTATGAAGGAAAAGTTTTACCTTCAGAACGTAATATTTAAATAAATAAAAATAATTTTATTTAAAAGATATTTTCTATAGGTCCTGGTCATATATTAATGGAACAATGGAATCCATTAGGAATAATTGGAATAATAACAGCATTTAATTTTCCTTGTGCTGTTTTTGGATGGAATCAAGCTATTGCACTTGCTTGTGGAAATGTTACATTATGGTAAATAATAATAAAAAAATTTTTTTTTTTTTATAAAAATTTTAATTTATTTAGGAAAGGTGCACCAACAACACCATTAACAAGTATTGCAACAACAAAAATTGTTGAACGTGTATTAACACGTAATTCATTACCAGGTGGTTTATCATCATTAGTATGTGGTGGTACAGATATTGGAAAAGCATTATGTGAAGATAAAAGAATTCCACTTGTTTCATTTACTGGTTCATGTCAAGTTGGAAAACAAGTTGCACAAACAGTTCAATCACGTTTTGGTAAAACAATACTTGAATTAGGTGGAAATAATTGTATTATTATTATGGATGATGCTGATCTTACACTTGCTATACCTGCTGTATTTTTTGCTGCTGTTGGTACAGCTGGACAAAGATGTACAACAGCAAGACGTCTTGTAAAATTTTTCGTTTATTTTTTTATATTAGAAAAATAATTTTTTTTTTATTATGAATTAGATTGTTCAAGAAGGAGTTTATGATGAAGTTTTAACACGTCTTCGTCATGCTTATGAACAAATTGAATCTCGAGTTGGTGAACCATTTGAAGAAAATGTTCTTTATGGACCATTACATACAAAACAATCAGTTGAATTATATGAAAAAGCTTTAGAACAAGTTAAAAAAGAAGGTGGAAAAATTTTTTATGGTGGAAAACGTTATACAGAACGAAAAGGAAATTATGTTCAACCAACTATTGTTACTGAACTTAAACATAATTCTTCTATTGTTCATCAAGAAACATTTGCACCAATACTTTATGTTCTTAAATGCAAAGTTTGAATTTTAATAAAAACAGGAAAAAAAAACAAATAATAATTTTTTTATTTTTTCTTTAAAGACATTCGAAGAAGCTGTTAAATGGAATAATGAAGTTGATCAAGGTTTATCAAGTTCAATCTTTACTACTAATCCAGAATATTTATTTAAATGGATTGGTCCAAATGGATCGGATTGTGGCATTGTAAATTAATAATATTTATTTTCTTTATTTTTTTTTTTAATTTTTATTTCTTTATATAGGTGAATGTAAACATTCCAACAAGTGGCGCTGAAATTGGCGGTGCTTTTGGTGGAGAAAAACATACTGGTGGTGGAAGAGAATCTGGATCTGATTCATGGAAACAGTATATGAGACGATCAACATGGTTTGTTACATATTATTTAATAATAAAACAAAAAAAATTCTTTATTGTTTTTTTTTTTATTTAATAGTACAATTAATTATTCAAAACAACTTCCACTTGCTCAAGGCATTAAATTTGCTTGAAAATGAGCTAATTATTTAATAGACTATTTCGTGTGTTTTGTTTTTAAGAGATATGAATAAAAGTTTTATTCATTCTAGACTTTTATTTTGATTTGATCTGACAAAAAAAAAAAAGAAAAAGAAAATTTTAGATGTTTAAATTGTTATGATTAAAAAACAAAAAATTTTTTTTAATGGAAAATACTGAAGATTTTGAACATCTATTATCATATCATTGGCCACATTTATTTACATCAATTGATCAAACAACAGCTATAACATTATCAAAAGTCTCATCACGTAATTGGTTAATATCAACATCAAGTGGTTCATCATATATATTAAAAAGTGCATCATCATCATCAATAAATTCTCTTGATTTTGAACTTCAATATTTAATTGATTTAAATAGATTTTTTTCAAATGAATATCGTGTACCAATACCAATAACAACAGCAAATGGACAATCTCATGCAAATGGTAGATATTGGTTATATGAATATATTGATGGAAAAGTATATGCTGATAATGATACATCACATTTATTTGATGAAAAAGAACTTATTTCATTAGCTAAATGTATATCAAAATATCATCAATTTTTAATGACACATTCACCATCATTAGCAACTAATAAACGAAGTACAACAAGAGAACATCTTCTTGAAGAACTTAAACAAGCTGCTGTAAATTTAATTTCTTTTTTTTTTTTTAAATAAAGAATTTTTTGTTATTAAAATAGGATGCAATTCCTCAATCATCATCACCACCAACAACAACAAATACAACAGCAACAACTAGTATAGATTTAGTTAGTCAATATTTTGTTGGTTGTTATCCATTATTATGTCGATTATTACGTGATTCATTATCACGTCAACAAAAAACAAATATAATTCGTAGTTATCCAATACATCGAAATCTTCGTCCATCAAAAGTTGTTTGGTCACGTGATAATCGTGTTATTGCTTTATTAGATTTTGAAAATGTAAATCATGATACATTATGGCGTGATCTTGCTGTTTGTTTATCAACATTTTGTACATCATCATCTCCATCAATAATAACTGATGTTGATAGAATGAGAATATTTATTGAAGAATATATGAAACAAATGTCTGGTGGAACAGCAAGAGTTTCATCTCAAACTGAACAAGAAGTATTTCAATTAATTGTTGATGAAATTATTTTATGTGCTATTGAAGATTTTACTTTTATTTATTGGCAATATATTCATCAAAGAGAAAAATTTCAAGGACTTAAAGCAATGGAATTTTATTATAAAAGAGCACTTTGGCATGCTGAACATGCACTTAAAAAATAATTTCCTCGTCTTATTCTTCTTCTTCTTCTTCTCTTTTTGTTAAATAAACTATGTTTTTTTTTTCATGAAAAAAAAAAAAAAAATTTTCATCTCGAAAATATGTCATTTAGTATAATTAAATAACATTTTATCAAATTAAATTCGAACAAACAAAAGTTTATTTTACTTTTATATGCATTATCATAAAATCAAATCTAATCGTATCAAAATTGCATATAGAATTAATAGAAGTATCAGAAAAACTCTATTTGAATATATCAAAGCGAAAGATAAATGTATATAGCAGGTGAATTAAAAATAAGTTCGGTGAATATTAATTTGATTATTAATAATAAAAGTAGGACGCAAAAAAAAATTCACATGATTGTTCTTTTTTTTCTTCTTTCAAATTAAAATATTTCTGCGCAATAGTATGTCCTTTGGCAAATAAAAATTATTTTTCGATTTTCTTTGAAAAAATTTTTATATGTAAATTATTAAGAATATGAGATCTTTTTGAATTTGTCTCGGATTTTAATTCCAAGAAAGACAATAGTTCGGTACCTAATACTAAATAATGTATCATTATTTTAAAAGAATTTATAAAAAGAAATTTCAATACTGATGATTTTAGATTATTCCTCTTCACGAGGGACGGGTTCTAACTGTTAAATCGCTTTTGAGTCGAGACTATGTGTGTTATGTAGATCCAAATGGGTTATAAATATTGTGAAAAAAGTTTGGAGCGCTAGCCTGTTGCTACGGAGATATTGCACTTTTACAGTAGTCTTTAAAAATGAATGCCGTGGTCCCCCTCAGGGATATCAGAAAAACTGATTTTCGAATGTTGATTTGAAACTTTGAATGAAGACAGATCTTAATCAGAATAATTTATTGTGAATGTTTTTGAGAATTTTTTTATCTATTTTTATCCTAAAATAAGAGCATCAAATCTGCAAGTTTATAGAGACAAGCTATTTGTAACTGTATCCTAAGATAGGAAGGACGAAAAAATCTGAAATAGTAGACTAATAAATAATAAAAGTTCGCTAGATATATGTTCCTATTTCCTTTTAAATTTTTTAATAATTCATTTTACGCAAGGAAGAAAAAGCAGTTCCTGATGAATTTTGTATAGAAACTATTAGGAATTTCTTTTTTTCTTTTGATCATAAGAATTTCTTTATTTAATCCTTGCGAAAGAAATAGATTCATGTAGTTTCATCCAGATTAATTAACAAAGTTGTCCTTATTTTCACCAGAGCTTCTTTAAATCCGACCATTTACAGTTCAAAACAATAGATAACAAACTCTTAAACAATTTGAAAAACATAAACATTTAACCTTTCCAATGTAATTCACTATATCTATTTAAAAAATGAAAAAAAAGATATACAGATTACGGGATGAAATTCGATGAGTACAACTACTTTATGTATATGGGGCACTAGAAAAGTTTCTTCGCTCGATTCTTTGAAGAGCCCTAATTTAAGTTGAAGTATTCCGTTATAATGCTTAGACAAATTTATGATTATATGCAGAATTTTGGATTTGTATTTCACTGTAGTCTATCATTTCTTTTATGCAGATAAAGGCAACTTGCTAACAGATGACCAACAATAAATGAGAGAGCTTTGCATTTATTATTATGACTCCTAATAAAGTTTATTTAAAAAAATAAAATATGCCGAAAGATGCAACATGAAAAGCTCTGCAATTAGCTAACAATAGTTTATTGTAAATATTGTACTGGGTTTTTTTCAATGAAAAAGCAAAATTCATTGGTCTACTGTCTGCCACGCCGGCAGTGGATCAATCATAATACTGTTCATTTCGAAACGAAACATGAACAATTAACATATAATTTACATTGTAGATTGTAGAACTTACTTGAATAAAGCTTTTTATTTTAATAAGATAGCTAATGTTTGATTAAAGATTTAAAACGGTGTATTACTTTATTTTTATTCTCTTTCATTCGAATTGATTTCATTTTTTTTTAAATAATAGTTAAAAACTTCAGTTATATGAACTATTCACATATACTTGAAAATTTCTCTTTAATTTTTCTATATTTTTAAGTTTTTGTTTGCCTGTTGAGGTTAAATTACAATCTTCTATATGAAGACAATTTAGTTTTGAATGATTTCTTATCATTGAAAGAAGATCATCAACACTAGAATCAGTGATTAATCTATTGCCATTAATATATAATTCAACAAGTGTTTTGTTATCATTTTCTATTGCATATGATAATATTTGAATACCTTCATCACTAATATCATTTTTTTGTATATAAAGATGAGTTAATGATGTATTTGTTTTAAGCATTTCAGCAAGATATTGTACACCTTCATTAGTAATTCCATTTTGTCCAAGATTAAGTATTTTAAGAGTATTATTACTGTTTGAAAGTGTTTTAACAAGAAAACGAACACCATCATCTGATATACGATTATTATGAAGATCTAATTTCTCTAATGTACGATTAGTTTTTAATGCATCTGCTAAAAACAAAATACCATCTGAAGTAATTAAATTCGAACCTAACCAGAGTTGAATACATCGTTTTTTAATAATGATATCTTTAGCGATAATTTCCATGTCTTGATCGATCAAGTCATGATCAGATAAATCTACTTTCGAGCTAACATTACATTGTAAAACTATTGATTCAAGCCTTACATTTTTGTATGGAATACGTTCTACAATGAAGCATTAAAACAGTGATATAAAGAAAGATAATAGCAAAAAAAAAATGTCAAATATATTTTCTAAATCTGATCGAAAATTTAAATATGTTAGAAATAATTTTTTTAAGTAATCTTTTGAAATAGAATGACCTATCATCGGTGATTTTCTTAATATTAGCATGTATTATTTAATCGAATAATCACTTGTGATATTTATTTAACAATGTAGAGTTCGAAATGATTTTCTTAAAAATTTAAATTTTACAGAAATGACAAAATTTTAGGATATTTACATATTTTGATTCTGTTTATAAGTGTCAACTCTATTTATAACTTCTAGTCTTTTTTTTATAAATCTAGCAGTATGTGAAGTCGAGCTTATATTAAAAATATCGAAAATTTTAATCTAACCAAATCAGTATTGCCGACAGAATTAAACAGCTTTGCACACACATCCTTGTGTTTCAAATTCCGATCATATCGAATGTTTTTCTGTCTTATTCTTTCTACATATGATTTTTCTTTCCATTCATTAGCTATTATTGAATCCGAAACGTTATTCATTTTCGAAAATTCTACCGTTCATCCAAAACTTAGAGCTATAACTGATTTGCTCCATGTCCATAAATCGCATAAATGTTTATGAACTCCTGTACGAACGTACCGAAGGGGGAGCGCCATGAGACTCGTGCCTCCTCCAGAAAATTTCTAGGTACGTACTTGAACTCCTCTGAGAGGTATAAATCATTAATGAATTTATGAGTAGAACAGACTTGATAAAAAAACTCTCACCCTTAAGTAGCGTAAATTGAGGCGATCTACTACGTCCCTTGACTGTAGATTCGAACTACTACTCTGCCAACAAATACATTTATGTTAGGGATTAAGATTTCGGCTACAGCCGAGGGAATAGCTTGTGATGACTGCGGATATCCTGTAATATAGTACTTGAGCTTGTAAAGGTAGCACTAAAAGACTTTTTGCTCTGGCATACATTCGAACTACTACGGTGTGGACAAACACGCAAACATAATATCATTCGTCAGGATTCAGATCCTAACTATAGTCAAGGAAATAATTAATATTAATTATACACTGATCTCAGATTCGAATTTTCTACTCTCGATTACCTTCGGTCAAACTTCTGAAGCACTTATTGTTGAACTATCATTGATTTAGTACATACTTGATTCTGATTGGCTTAGACAGGCACACAAACTTTAGAGATGTGGTCTCCAGCATAACTCTTTCCTTGAGAAAAGTAAATAGTAAAGTTTCATCAAAACCTCGAAAGATCTTAATAGATTCGAACTAATACGCTGCGGACAAACACATACTGACACGGAGTCAGTTTCAGACTTAAGACTCTTACTACAACCAAGGGAATACTTTTGTTTATTTATATCAGTTTATAAATCAACCGATTTTAGACTCTTCAGTGTTATTCAAGGAATTGTTTTAAATATGTGATTAAAAGACAAAGGACATTTAATTCACCAGAATTATTCATTTTTCGCAAAAGAAAGTAACTAAATATCTAGAAAATGTGTAAACATATAAACTCACCAATTTGAGTTGTATTATTATTATGTAATTGTTGATTCGTAGGAGTTTGACTGGTGGACTGAGGTTGAAAATTTAAATAAATCTTTTTACGGAGTGAGGTGACTCGAAAGGGACATTGCTGATTGTTGCTTTCTATCATGACATCATCACACACATGATTCATCACTTCATCAATCGTTAGATTAGGTTCAATAATATGTTGACGAAGATGTGATGTAAAAATACCATTTCGTCGATTTTTTGATCCATCTAAGGCTGTTTTATTTGCTGCACAAGCAAAAGCAATGTACGAACCATTGACTGCTTCCATGCTTGAAAGACCACCCGTTCCAATTTGACTTTTTGTTGCAGCTTCATTAGGCATAAGATAGCTTCGACAACAATCAAGTAAAATTATAGCTGCTGATGGATTTCGATCCATAATTTTCTCAAGAGTAGCTTGAACATGTATAGCTCGATATTTAACATCTGTACGACTTTGTATTCGATCATCATCAACAGGTAAAAGAAAATTCTGATCATTCCATTGTGTACCATGACCTGAGAAAAAGAAGATGACTAGATCACCTGAATCAATTTTATTCGTAAAATTATCGATTAATCTATCCATTTGTTCATAGGTCAAATTATATTTATCATCAACTTGAAATTGAATCTTACGAAGTTGATCCCCAAGATCTTTAGCATCATTAATACAACATCGAAGTATATTTCCTCTCCTATAATTATTATTACCAATGAGAAGAGCTTTTTTTCCACCAATCGATCTTGCTATGAATGATCTTGCATATGCCATACTATTATCGAATGAATTGATTTATGACCTTTTAACAAAGATAGTTTAAAAGAAAAATTATTCAATCTATAATACGTGATTTTAATGATAAGAATTGTTTGTCTACAATAATAATAAATATACTTTGAATCCAAAGAAACTTGATAAAAAAAAAGAAAATATTTTAAGCATAGAAAAACATTAATACGAGCAATAAACTATTCTAAAGAGGAAGAAAAGAAGCGTTACTAGTAAAAGTAAAAAATGAAGAAAAAAAATTTGTGACTACTGAAAGAGTTTAACAGAAAAGAAGAACAGAATCAACATTTTTTATTATAGAACTGTTAATGTTATACAGAATTGTTATTGACATTACTGAAGGAAAATGAAATAAAGATTTTCACTGGGAAAAAAAAACGAGACATGACAAAAAACGATTTAAAAAATAAAAATTTATATGATGTAACAAAAAAATCAGTCGAAAGAAAGAAAAAACACTGTCGATTACAACGAGTGTTTTACACGTAAATATGATTCAAGATTGTATTTTTATATAATAAAAAGGTTAATTTAGTGAAGATATCTTGTTGATCTAAGATTTTTATTATGTTCTGTACAATGACGAAAAACAATTTAAATCTGAATCATAAAATGTTTAATCAATCCAATGAGCATGTATTTCTCTTCTTTGTAAAAGTCAATAGTTGATATGAAAAATTACTACATTATTATTTCGTGTAATACAAAAGAAGAACAAAATAATGCGATGTCATTTTCAAATGACAATAGTTCACTACAAATTATTACAATTGATCGAAACTTTCGATAGAGAAAATGTCTACACAATCTTTAAGTAACAGAATGAATCATTGATGACTCATGATAATTATTACACGAGTGGAAGTATTTATTTACACCTATGAAAGAAAAGAAGAGAAAAAATAATAAAACTACCATATAGTAAGTGATGGATTGCAACAGCGAATATATGCTTCAATGAATCTATTGTTATATTATGAATACTCTTGTTCGAATACAAAATGAAAAATAAATAACTACATCAACGAATTATCAACAGAGAATACTCGATGAAGAATACTTTACCACAAGAGTATACACATTTATACAACCATGAAGAACATGATGTTGAATATGGGTGAGCTTTATTATTGAGAGTTGTTTACAATTAATAAAAGTTCGTTCATCTATTGTTGTTTTAATAGGAATTTTTTGACTAAAGTAGAAGTGAGAATGTTTAAGATATCGTGACATAAAATGTACAGATATTACATGGAGGACATATTGGATTTGTGCTCAGACAGTATAGAATTACCCAACTTTCAGTACATATAGCATCTTATGTAAGAGATGATTAGAAAAATACTTTAAGATTATGTACAATCAGTTTTGAACTAGTAATCCATTGATACAGTCATTTTGCTAAGACATATCCATGAATTTCATGTGTAGAATTTAGATCATATAAATAGATCTATTTGATAAGTAACCAAAATGCTCCTATCTCATCTACAATCACATGAAACGGATCATGTCTATTTAGCCTTGAACGCCACATATATTTACATAGATGTGAATCAACTTTGGACTTCGCTAAGCTCTTTCGATAATTTGCGGGTGGACTCCGTTTATCAGATCCACCAAATCGTACTTGTGATTGATGGTAAGATGATGCATACCAAAGGAAAGGAACCATGAAATTCAATATCGTAAGGAAATGATAATAAAATAAAAAAATATAAATATCGAAGCATCTAGTTATTAAATAAACTTAAAGAGTAATTTTATTAATAATGTTTTTTATGTAAAAAAAAAAAAAATTTTCTAGAAAAAGAAAGAGAATATTAAAATTGAATTAATTTAATTTCTATCCATATTAATATTATGAACAAGTAATTCTTCTCGTGGTAATATAATTGATAATTTATAAATTGGTTCTTCATCTAAATCAAAATTTGATGAAACATCAAATAAATGTTTAAGTATTTTTTGAAATCTTTCAGCTAATGTTTGAATTGTTTGTTCTTCAAATAATTTATTTGAATAATCAAAATAAAATTCAATTATATTTTTTTCAATATTACATATAACATTTAATGTTAAATCAATTGGTGTTAATTTATCATCACGTTTAAATATTTCATGATTTGTTAATAAAATTTGTTTTAAAATAAGATTATTATCTGGATTAAGTTTCCATTGATCATCTTCAATAAAAACTCGAAGTGATATTTGAGAAAATGGATATTGAATTGAAGAAAATTTTCTTAAATATGCAATTAAATTTTGATATGGATAATATGAATTATCTTTTATATTTAAACATAATTGTTCAACTTGTTTAATAAGTTCATTAAAAGATTTATGTGGATCTAATTGTAAACGATAAATATTTATATTTTCAAATGGTCCTATTATATTATTTAATTCATTTCGATAACGATTTGCTGTTATACCTGTTATACATATATCTTCATTTTTTGTTAATTTAAATATAAATGCATAAAATGTTGATAAAAATAATCGAAATAAATTAATATTATGTTTTTGTTTATAACGAAAGATTTGTCGAGTTAATGATTTATCAATATAAAAAGCATAATATGAACCAGATGATAATCCATTAAACATTTTATCATCATATGGAAGATCAATTCTTAATTTAAAATCATAATCAGAAAATAAATCTTCCCAAAAATTTTCTACTTTATTTAGATTTAATTGACGTTCATAATAAGAAAAATCAATATATCTTAATTGATTTTCATCAATATTTAATTTCTCATTTTGATATGCATATGTTAATTCTTTTAAAAATAAATATTTTGAATATTGATCAATAGCTGAATGATGAAATATAAATAATATATAATCATTTTTAATTAAACGATTTTTATCTCCTTCATATTGTTGTAATAAATGACAACGAAATATTGTACCATTATTTAAATCAAAATATTTTGATATTTGTTCTTTATATATTAATTGATTAATTTTTTCAATATCATTTACATCTAAATGAGTTAATTCAAATGAATAATAATTATCATCATTTGGTTGATGAATTATTTGTTTAATACAATGATCAATTGAATCATAATCTAATGATGTACGAAATATTTCATGTTTATTTAATACATATTTTAATGCTTGATGAAAACGTTTTATTAATAAAAATCCATCTTCTATTTGATAAATAAGAATTGAATTATAATTAAATAATTTTTCATCAGTTTTTATATTAGCTATTCGAATTGATTCATCAAGCCAAATACGTTCTTGACTATATGATGATTTACCTAAGAAAAAAAAACGGATTTATTTTATTTTATTTAACATATACAAACCTTTTAAAATTTTTAATCGTTTCCATTCTTCAGTCGTCATTTTATTAATTAGAAAAAAATTTTTCTAAAACAAAACAAACCTTCAAACAATATATTTCTTTATCTACATTATGTGTATTGGCCAACGATCGATTTACCTTAATAATCTAATCATTCAACCATATCCTTTGTATATTAATCATTCAAAAATTTTCTCTCTTTAATACATATATATGTATACAAACAATAGATAAATGTCTATTGAAAATTCAACATATAACCACGTTTTATTTTCTTATATTGAATATTACGGTATGTAGGAGACTCTTTTTTTCAAAATCCTATTCTTTTTACGATCGTATTTATGTAATATAATCATTGTATTCGCGTGCGTCTCTCGTCAGTAAGAAAACGGGTCACTTTTTTCTTTCTCTTTTTCTTCGTTTAAATAGAAAAATATATTTTATTTTATTACAATAATATTTACCATTACAATTACGAACGAAAAAAGAAATATGTTTCATACTAAGTTGTCCTTAGAAATATCATATCTTAATAGAAACTATAGATCGTATAGCATAACATAATAAATAGTATAAATTTTAGATAATTCAATGATACAAACGTAGTTATAGTACGTAAATAGTAATCATTTACGTGTTGTATTGTTCGTGTGAGAAATATTTAACATATTAAACTGCTCCATAAGATAGTATAATATTAAGCTTCACTCATTTTGAATTAATTATATGATGTATCGAGTAGATTATACACAAAATAGAATAGTAAATGAATATGATATATTAACATGAATAAATGACGCTTATTAACTTTAATTATTCTTTTATTTCTGCTCATGTTTAATATCAGTACCTTGATCTTTAGTTATGGCTGACTAATTTGTTTTATTTGATTATTAGATCCAGTGATTATTACTTTAATCTTATAATACTGATAACAGGTAAAGTTCTCATTCCATAAATTAACAGATTCATTTTTACAGTATAGAAAATTTCGAATTCTGACTTAAATTTTATGTATGTTGACCTTGAAAAATTATTTATTTGTACCTTTATACGATGTATAGAATAATATAATACTTTCACTTGATGTACTCTATTAACTATATTATTTAATTTATAAAAACTATAGAAAAATCTATCAAATTTTATTTTTCGTTTTAATTTAATGTTAGATATTATTATGAAAATAGTACTTTCATAGATCTAGGTATTGAAGAATAAGCATAGAAATGTTTGCGTGATATGCTATTTAAAAATAATAATGCAAAAGTATTCCATCTATCTATATGTGTGAATAGTTGAATGGATGTTTAAGAATAGCCAATGGATGTATAGATATGATTATATAAACGTAATAATGTTAGCATAGTCTCACGCTGTGAATGAAGGACCTTGATTTATTTGAAATGCGTTTTTTTTATGTTCTGTATTATATAAAAGACAAAATGTTACACATTTTTTATTTCGTTCGTAATATAGTCTAATGGAAGCTGATAAGGATATGGTTAACAATGTGCAAAGAAAAAAAGTAACATCAAAAAAACTACTTGGTTATATATTATTTTTGTAAGTTTTATTTAAAAATAAAATCAAAAAAAATTTTTGTATATTAAAATAGATTATTTGGTATTGGCACATGGCTTAATCTAAATGGTATATGGATAGAATTACCATTATTAATTCCTAGTTTATCTGAAGGATGGGCATTATCACCACAATTAGGAATGGCAAGCAATATAGCAAATATAGGTCCATTAATAATAGCATTAATTCGTCATATAATAGGTGAATCATCAGCTTATGAAGTTCCATCGATATGTGTGATATTTATTGTTGGAATATCAGGTCCATTAATACTTGCATTTACTTGGTTTAAACAAGTTTATTTTAATGGAAAATATCGTTCATTATATTTATTAATTCTTGGATTTTTTCTTGCATTAGTTAATTGTACATCATCTGTAACATATTTACCATTTGTTAATCGTTTTGATAAACATTGGTTAAATATTTATTTTGCTGGTGAATCATTAGCATCATTAATTCCAGCTATGATTGGTCTTATGCAAGTAAATGAATTTTTTTTTTTTTCTTTTTATAATATTTTAAGTTAATTTATTTGCATTAAAAAAAAAAATTAACCAGGGTGTTGGTCAAAAACCTGAATGTATTCCTGAATCATTAAATTCAACAAAATTAAAAGCAAAACATTATCCACCTCGATTTTCAGTTAAAGTTTATTTAATTTGTCTTAGTATAATTATGTTAATATCATTTATTGCATTTCTTATACTTTGGAAAAATCAACGAAAAGAAAAAAAAAAACAGATAAATGCTGAACAAGTTATTGCTGGAGAAAATCCTCAAAGTTCATTAATAACAGTTAATAATGATGAAGTTGCTGTTGAAATAGAAGATAAAAATGATGAAAAATTTTCATTTCAAACAATAATTTATTTAATAATTATACTTTGGACAAGTATACTTTTAATTGGTTGTATACCATCGATTAATTCATATTCACTTAATCCATATGGAGCTTCAACATTTCATTATGTTCTTATTATATGTAAATTTTATTTATTTTTTTTTTTTTTTCATTGTAAAAAAAATGTTTATTTTAGGTCAATGTTGTTATCCATTGGTATCATTTTTTGCTACTGTCCGTAGAAGTTTATTTAAAGTATCAATAATAGGAATTATTGTATCAACTATATCTGGTACATTAGCTTTTTGTTATATTTTTATAACAGGTTTGTTTTATATTATTTTTGCGAAAGATTATTTTGTTTTTTGTTAAAGCATCTAAATCACCATGTTCACCTTTTGTTGATGAATGGTTTGGAAGTTATGTTGTTGTAAGTAGATTTATTTTAATAAATGAAATATTATTAATTTATATATATATATATAGGCTTTTATGTGGATACTTGTTTATATAATATTTTATTATGAACGAATTTGTCTTGGAAATTATTTTAATGAAACATCTGGACATCGAGGACTTTTTTGGTATGGACTTTTAACACAAGCAGGAGCATTTATTGGAGCTGTTTTTATATTTGGATTAACATATTTTGATTACTTTGAAGAACGAGATTTATGTACTAATTATAAATGTCGTTAAAATTTTCCAAATTAAAGCAATTAATTTTTTTTCTCTAGTTTATTTAATGATTGAACAAAAGTGCAAAATATTTTTGTCCGGTGCACATTTTTTTACATCGGTCATTATTTAAAATATAAAATAAAAATAAAAAAAAAATGAATGTTTACATGGTTGCATATTTTCTTTTTTATTTAATATAACAGAAATAACGGATATATGTATTTCTATCTAGTTTATATAAGAGATTTTTATTATTAATGGAAAAATGATTATAATTTTGATGAAATTTGAATTTTATATCTAAAGTTAAAATTCAAATGTTTCGCTCTAGGCAAGTTAAGGGCAGCTTATATTCTAACCTTATTTGTTTAACGATGAAAGTTTTAATTTGATTCGAATACATCAAGTTGATTTAACTTACAACACAAACACTCTCATGTCAAATGTTCTCAAAAGATGTCTATGATCTCTACTCTTCATGCTAAGTGTTTATTTTAAATAAATAAATGGAATTTTTTGTTGTTTAAACAGAGGAAAGATAATTTTTTTTAAATGTTAGAATTGTTAAAGAACGTATTTTTATTTTTCAAAATTTTTGATTGTTCAAATTCTTGTTTTGAATTAATTGCTCAGTAATTCATTTAGAAAAGTTTTGGTAATTACAGCTATAGTCATACACCATACCAGCAAAGTACTAATTTACTAAGCAGATAATAGTTAATAAAAACACGAAATTTTACACAGAGTGTTTGATTTATTTACGATAAGAATTCACAATAAAATACATCCGCATTTTATTTGTTTTCATTGGAATTTCGTTATTAGAATAATATGCTAATTAAATCCATTAAAATTTTATAAGTTTATCTTGAAGAAAATTTTTAAATTATAATAATGGCATAGAATAGTAATTAACTTTAAACAGGTTAAAATCTATGAGAATGTATTTGTAATTCGCAACTAATTTTTTACTAAAAAATAATTATATTATCAACTAAATTAAATATCAAAATAGTAATTATAAGTTGACATTTCCAACTGACAGTTGAAATATGGATTATAAACTAATAGATTCAATATATTTTATTCTTTAGTAAATAATTAAAGAAAGAGAGTGACATCTAGATAAATATCATTTTGAACTATAAAGATTGGTAGATATAATTTAATAAATGACAGTTTAGGTAAAATGATGATTCTTTTAAATATATAAATGAATAAAACAATTATGCACCGGATGGCTCTTGATCAACAATGTGAGTTTTAAAATAAAATATTATATATATATATATATTATTATTATTAATTTAAAATAATTAGTATATCGAGGAGATTATTCAACATCATTAATTAATGAAATAAGTCCAACAAATTCAAATGATAAAATAAAAGAAGATAATGAATTAAGTTCACCATTAAATTCAAATTGTTTTTCATCATCAGGTTCAACTTGTTGTGATGATGTTTTATGTGATTCAAATATTGTTAAATCTATTAATGATCAAGTTAATAGTGTAAGACCATTTTTAGAATTATCAACAACAGATGAATATAAAACTGATGAAGATCATGTTGTACCACGTCGATCTATTTTTCAAATGGTTATTCATGGTTCAAAACAATCATTTCAAATAAAAAATCGTTTTCATTCAGTAAAATATCATTTTTATTTTATATTAACAAAAAAATATATATATATATATACATACATAATTTTAGACAGAAGGTTCATTATTAAATTCAACACAATGGAATAAATTATTAAGTTGGAATGTTAAAAGTTTAAATAATGAATGGCATTTATTATATAAAGGAAGTCGTGATGGTTTTAATGCAAAAGATTTTCATCGTTTATGTGATAATCAAGGTCCAACAATAACAGTTGTTCGTACACGTCAAGGAAGAATTTTTGGAGGGTAATATTCATTTATTATATAAACGTATATGTTAATACAATATTTTTTTAAAGTTATACAAGAATATCGTGGCATTCGGATAAATCTCATTTTATAAGTGATTCACATGCATTTTTATTTTCATTTTCATCAAATTCATCAGTAAAATATTCGTTAATTGATCGAAATAGTAAATATGCTATTTGGAATGCACCAAATTATGGTCCAACATTTGGTCGTGGTGCTGATTTATTTATTTGTTCACAATGTGATATTATTGAAGAATCATATTCAAAATTACCTTCATCTTATCGTGATCCAACTGGTTTAACATATAAAGCCTTAGCTGGTCAACAACAATTTTTTATTCATGATATTGAAGTTTATCATTAACTTAGTTTTTTATTTTTATTTTTTTTTTAACTTTAAAACTAAACAGTAACAAAACGAAAAGATTTTTTTTAAAATTAATTTTAGATATGCTTGTAGAAGAAACACCTTCATCTCCAACACCATTAGTTGTTCATCTTATTGTTGTAGGATTTCATCATAAAAAAGGTCATCAGGTATTTTTAAAAAAAAAAAGAATATTCATTTTTCTTTTTAATTAATAATAATAAAATTATATAGATTGAATATAGTTATCCATTATTAAATGAACCAATTGATGAACGTTGGTCAAATATAAGTGCATTAGCATTACCAGATGGTGTACATAATCGTGAAAAAGATTTAATTTATTTTCATATTCCATCACTTGATGATGAAGATAATTATCATCATACATTATTTTGTGTTGCATCATATAGACAAATTGATGCAAATGTTTGTTTATTTATTTGAAAATTTAAATTATTTTTGTTTAAATTTAGAGTGTAACAAACAAAGAAGCTGATGTTACACGAAATTCAATTCAAAAAAGTATATGTCTTCTTTTACGTCGAGTAAAAAACATTTTATTTTTTTTTCTATTTTTAATATTAAATAGAAAAAAATTTTTTTTTTTCTTTAGCCTGTTTATGGAAATGTTAGTGAAGAACTTGAATTAATAACTGAAAAATATTTTCAACAAAAGGATTTTAATAATAGAATAATTTTTCAAGAATTTGTTGATAATTTAAATAAAAATCCTCCAAAATTTGATTTGCAATATTATTCAGCTCGTGATCTTGTTATTCGTTATCGTCGAAAAACACTTATTCTTTTTAAACTTCTTTTATTACAAAAAAAAGTTGAATTTATTTATTTATTTATTTATTATAATTACTTCTTTTTTTCTTGTATAGGTATTATTTATGTTATCACCAATTGAAAATTTAGTTAAAACAATAATGAGTCTAGTCTCATTAGTTCCTGGTTAGTTTTTATTCTTCTTTAAAAATTCTATTTCTCTTTCTCAAGAATGTCGATGTTGATGTATGGAAAGAACGGAGATAAAACGCTTTCCTTCATCATAACCTAAAAAGTGCGCGACTTTCTACCGCATTTTTTTCTGCCTTTATTCATTAAAAACAATCGGAAATTCTTATACAGAAATTCATTCATCTTATATCATAGACGGATATGATTTGCATTTGTTTGAAATCGAACCAAGTTAAAACTTTTAACAAGCTAAAAAAAATGTTTTCAGATAATATCTATCAGAGATCGAAAACGAACCGGACAATCTTACGAGGGAACATCGCCAACTGTCCAATCCCTTTTGAGCTCGGACTTTGTGCATAAAATAGACCCCAATGAGGTATGAAAAACTCCAAAATATTGAGTGCCCTTAGGCCTTCTGTTCAGAGTTATAGGCATTTTACTGGGATTTTAGCCTATGGCATGATGTATACCTAAAAATTGAATGACGGTATTTTGACCTGAGATTTTGCCCAGAGAGGGGTCTATTCGTGAGTAGAATAGCCTGAAAATTTCAGCTCAAAAGAGTGTTTCCTTCCCGAGATATTAAACTTTCAAAATATGGAAAATTCTAGCATCGTTTGTGGTATACAGTTCATTTTTGAGAGTCTAATATCTCGAGAAGGAAACATTCTTTTGAGCTGAAATTTTCAGACTATTCTACTCACGAATAGACCCCTCTCTGGGCGAAATTTCAGGTCAAAATATCGTCATTCAATTTTTAGGTATATACCATGCCATAGGCCAAAATTCCAGTAAAATGCCTATAACTCTGAACAGAAGGCCTAAGAGCACTCAATATTTTGGGATTTTTTATACCTCATTGGGGTCTATTTTATGCAAAAAGTCCGAGCTCAAAAGGGATTGGACAGTTGGCGATGTTCCCTCGTTAGATCGGTAGCAGTTCTCAGTTTTTAAAAGTCACCTTGTATATTCAAAAAAAGTATTTTCACTTCTCTCAAACGACTCATCAGTTAAAGGATAGTTAAAATAAGCAATTATCTACCATTAGAATACTAGTATACAGCTTTTTTAAATTATTTTAGCCGATCCATTCCGAACTGTATGCATCTTTACCCCAAAATCTACACTTGTAATCTGAAATTTCTCCTTATTTATTTAAAGCTATTTCCTATTAGTAAAATTTAGTTTTCAATTGAACAGCTTCATAATTTTTATTGATTAAGTCTGTATATTTATGATGAAAAAAAAAACTTTTTTTTTTATTGAAAAGAATTAATTGAAAATGGTCTAAATGAATGTACATTAATTGGTGAAGAATTAAATTTGGAAAATGAAATAAGTTTAAATGAAAATGAAGATATTGTATTTTCAAGAATTGATGATAAACAATTAGATTTTGATAGAATTAAATTAAAAACATTAAAAGTAACTGCAGATGATGATGATGATGATGTTAATGATGATGATGATGAACAATCGTCAATAACATCAAATGATATTGAACAAAATAAAACAGATGAAGAAAATAAAGCAAATTTTTTAAAACATGCAACATCTATAACACATAAATTAAGTGATACATTTAATCGTTTAACATCAACAAATACATTAATAACATATAATTATTCTCAAGATTTAACTCATTTAGATCAATTTCAATTTCCAATTGAATTATTTAAAAAAGTAAAAACTTTATTCTATCTTTTTTTTTTTTTAAAAATAAAATTATTTTAGAATAATCTTCTTCATCCATATTTATCAATACATTCTCTTGATTTAATAAATAATTCTAATATATATTCATATATAATTGGTGCAAGTAATGGTTTATTTCGTCAACAGAATAATATTGATTTAATTATACTTGATAATGATGAAGATTTTATTATTCAATCATTACAATTAAAACAACAATTACAATTAACAACTGCAGATCTAAGATTTACTCAATTATTTGAAGATTCACAATCAGGTTTGTTTTTATCTTTTTAATTAAAGTTTTTTTTTTTATTATTTTATAAATCTAGTTGTTCAAAGTGAAGAAGAAATTCGTCGTTTATTTACAAATTATTTTTTATCATTATTAGCTGTTGCTCGTACACCTAGTTAGTTTAAATTTTTAAATTAAATATATATATGTATATATATTTAATGAATAGATGAGGAAGCAATGAATGATTTTAATTCATCATTTGTAAAATCTTTTCAATTAACAAATGCATTTCGCCTATGGCAATCTAAAGGTCCATATCCACATTTTGATCAAATTGTTCCAAGGTTTTATTTATTGAATATAAAATTTTTTTTTCAAAATTTATATATAGACATCCACAAGCAGGACAGCTCAATGTAACTGATGTTAAATTACGTGTTGCTCAGTAAGTATTTTATATTTTTTTTAAAAAATAAAATATTTAAAAATTTTAAATTATTGTAGTGTTCTTGATGATACTGAAACTGGTCGAAAATTAAAAGGAGCATTTGAAGATACATCACAATTTGTTGGTGAAAAATCTCGAGCAGCAACTAAAGTACTTGGACAAGCAAAAAATTCCATATTTAGTTCAGTTATGGGGACAATTAATCAAGGTAAACAATGGTTATCAAAACCTCAATCTTCATCCAATTAACAGTTTTTCTTTTTTTGTTTTTATTTTGTCAAATAATTCTTCAATTATGTCATGTGTTTTGATCTTTTTCAAATAAACTTATTCTTTAACTTGAATATATTTCTTTTTTTTTCATTAATTGTCAAATACAATAATATTAATTCATTTTAAAAATAAAAAAAACAAATTATATATGAAAATACTACCGATCGTTTAACAAATATAGAATACTAATTTGATTGGTGCAATATTGAATTCTTTTTATTTTCATAGTTTTTCATCTTTCTTTAATAATATTGATATCTTGATTATATCCTATAATTTGTATCACAAATTTTGAGAATTATATTTTACTAGCGGTAGTACCCGGCGTCGTCCGGAAAATCTCGATACTGAAAACTTATCATGTCAGAAAACGGCAGAAGTTATATAGAAAACTTGCTTCAGATCTTTTCATCTATTATTACTACATGTCCCGCCGTGCATACACTTAAATTCATTTTAAAATCGTATCATTCAGCAAATAGTGTGGGGTTGTGGCAGTCTTTCTCTTTACTCATACGTATTGCCATACTTTATAGCAATACCCAGTGCAAAAAAAGTGACACTAAGAGGTGAACATTCTAACAATGGTAGCAGATGCCTCGAAGTTTTGAAAGATTGGAAAAATTGTAATGTTTCATAACCTGTGTGAAATTTCAGCCCATCCCTCTCGCCAGTCATCGTGAGCCTCTCTCGATCTTCCGCGGGATCTAAGATTATGCCATGAAAAACTTGGCACCACCAACTCGTGCAATATCCAAATGCATAAAAAACCGACAGACAAACTTTCTTCTTTATATATATAGATGAGTCATGAGTAATAGAATTTTGCCTTACTTCCTTCTTTATTCAATGGATATTTTCAATCATATAGTTGCACTTCATTTTATACATTCTATTCGTTTTCTTTCGATTATCCTAAAATGTCGCGTGACCAATGGCTAAAAGCATATGTTTTTATATACTCCCATTTTTGAATTATTGAGAAAACAATAATGCGCACAAATTCGCTGAAAAAGGCATTTACTGTAGTAAAGTCAACTATAGTGGGCAAATACCCCCCTTAAGATGAGAATTTTGGATCGAAACCTATCCTATGACCTTCCTCTGGTCGAAAAGGTATTCTGTGCAAAATTACACTGCATTTGCTCGTACCGTGTCCAAATGCATAGCGAACAGACAGACAAACTTTCTTCTTTATATATATGTTACAGGCGAAATTGAAATCTAGGGCAATTTAAAATTCCCCTAAGGGAAAATTAAAATTTTAATCTCTCCTAGGAGAAATTAAAATTATATATTTTTCCTACACATTTCCTAAGAAAAATTGAAGATTTTAATTTGCTCTAGGGGAGATCAAAATTTTAAATTCCCCTAGCAGCAATAAATACGTCTTTATTTTTATTCACAAGCGTTTTATTACCATGAAAACTATCATTTTATCTTTCAAAGCTATATAATTTCAACACTTCGTAACTTAACAAAAATAATAGCAATAAGCTAAATTAAACTGAATTATAGTGGTGTCTAGAGAAGTGACTAGATATTTCCGCAGGGACATTTTTTTTTGAGATCATTTGGTGCAACATTTAACGTCTTTTGCTTTGCACAGACAAGATTTTGTAGCACATTTACCATTACAGTTACATGCTTCTATAACTGGATTTATTCCTGCTGAAACATATTCTTTACATGATTGCGTAAATGCCATTGTTGGTAGATTTGTTGGATCAACACTAGGTAAGTCGGCAAAATCACATTTTCTCAAATGTAGGAGATCTTGAACACCATATAAAATTGATAAAACACCTTTCATGGTGCACAGCTTATACATTATACAATCATTCGACGATGAATGAATAGATATTACTTTACAAGGTAAAATCTTACGTGTTGTATTTGTTCGATCAACTAGATCAATTTGAAGACCGACAAGATCTCCCAGCTCGAATTGTAGTTGTTTAACAGCATTATATAATTTTTGTCGTTTAGCTATCGATTTCAATTAATCAGCTTTTGCATCATCTCGAATTTTTATTATTTATTTTAATTTTTACAAGAGGAAACAGAAATAAAGATGTACTTATTGCTGTTAGGGGAATTTAAAATTCCCCTATAGGGGAAATTAAAATTTTGATCTCCTCTAGGGCAAATTAAAATCTTCAATTTTTCTTAGGAAATGTGTAGGAAAAATATATAATTTTAATTTCTCCTAGGGGAGATTAAAATTTTAATTTTCCCTTAGAGGAATTTTAAATTGCCCTAGATTTCAATTTCCCTTGTAACATATATATAGATTAGTCATTATCAATATGTCGACATTTTTTTCTATATTTGACTATTTTACAATATGTATCAATCTGCTATTATTTGAATTTTCTTGTATTGTTTTATTTCTGAAAATTTTCATATTAGTACAAAAATGCAAATTCTAGAATTCAATGATAAATCTATTGTGTTTATAATGTATCTTATGAGTAAATGCTAATTTATTTGTATTCTCAATAAATATATGATTTCTATTAAAACATTTTATTTTATTTTTTTTTCGAAGAATAGAGATAAATATTATCCAGTTGTGAACTTTTCTTTTAATAAATCGAGGTTCTTTTTATACCATTGTAGATGAGGATGATTTGGTGGTAATGAACGTTGTCCAATACCTTCAGCAAGTACACAAAATGGAAGTGCTTTTGCATATTCATCTAATTTTAAATATACGTGACCAATATGTCCATAGGACATAGCTAAATCAGGATGATTTGAAGGAAGTAATTTTTGTCGAATTTCAAGAGATTTTTCATATGAAGAAAGTGCGTCTAAATATTCACCCATATTATTATATACATTACCAATGTTATTATAGGATAGAGCTAAATCAGGATGATTTGATTGAAGTGATTCTTGTTGAATTTCTAATGCTTTATTATGAGATGAAAGTGCTTTTGAATGTTCACCCATATTGTTATATATTAAACCAATACTATTATGAGTCATAGCTAGATCAAGATGATTTGGAGGAAGTGATTGTTGTTGAATTTCTAATGCTTTTTCATAAGAAGAAAGTGCTTTTAAATATTCACCAGTATTATCATATGCTATACCACGAGCTATATGAGATTTAGCTAAAGTAGGATGATTTTCAGGAAGTGTTTTTTGTCGAATTTCTAATGCTTTTTCATGATATGAAAGTGCTTTTTGATTTTGTCCCATAGCATCATATAGATTCCCAATATTATTGTATGTTATAGCCAAATTTGGATGATCCGAAGGAAATATTTGTTGTTCAATTTCAAGAGCTTTACTAAAATATGAAAGTGCTTTTGAATACTCACCCATTTGATCATGTATCAATCCTAAATTATTGTATACCATAACTAAATCAGGATGATTTGGTGGAAGTGATTGTTGTTGAATTTGAAAAGCTTTGACATATGACATTAATGCTTTTGGATATTCACCCATACTATTATATACATTACCAATATTACTGTATGTCATAGCTAAATCAGGATGATCAGGAGGAAGTGATTGATGTTGAATTTGAAAAGCTCTTAAATATGATGAAAGTGCTTGTGAATATTCACGCATATTACTATATACAGAACCTATATTTTTATATGCCATAGCTAAATCAGGATGATTTGAAGGAAGTGATTGTTGTTGAATATCAAGAACTATTTCATAATAAGGTAATGCTTTTAAATAATCACCCATATTATCATACATTCCACCAATATTATTATAAGATTTTGCTAAATCAATATGATTAGGTGGAAGAACTTTTTTATCATTTTTAAGACTTTTTTTATAATTCGAAGCTGCTTTTGAATATTCACCCATATTATAATATATTTCACCAATATCACTATAGAACATAGCTAAATTAGAATAATTTGGTATATGTGCATTTTGTTCAATATTAAGAGCATTTTTATAATATGAAAGTGCTTTTGAATATTCATCTAGATTATTATATACAACACCAATATTTCTATAGGATAGAGCTAAAGTTGAATCATTTGAAGGAAGAATTTTTTTATAGATATCAAGTGATTTTTCATAATACATTATTGCTTCTTGATATTCTTCTTGTTCATATTTAGCCATTCCTAAACGATCATAAATACTTGCTTTTTTACTTTCATCCATTGTTTCATTGAGTATAATTTCAAAAACTTGTTGAGCTTTTTCAGCATGACCTATTTTAAGTAGAAATAAACCTAATCGATCCCATCCATTTGAATTTATAGTTTCTTCTTGTATACGATTAGTTAATGTACGTAGATCATTATCAGTTTCACTTGTAAGTGTTAAATCTACTTGAAAAATTCGATTATTTTCATTTAATGATTTTATATTAAGTATACGAAAAACTGTGTGTATTGAAAAGAGAATATCATAACCAATACCATTTATAGACGCAAATGGAAATTTTGATTGAGAAGGATTAATTGTCATAACGAAAAGTATTCCTACCATATCAGGATTAGTAAGTGCATTATTAGCAAATCGAAGAGAAAGATTCTGATCTTTAGTGGTAGATAGAAAATTATTAAACGATATTAAACCATTTTTTGCGTTAGTTATTTGTTGGAAATTTATCATAGACATACCTTGTCCACGATAGACTATAAATGAATTATTAATATGTTGTTCAATAAATTGTTGTAAATGTAATTGTTTAATATGATGATGAAGATCACTAATAAAGAATCCCATTTTAATAATAATATCCATATTCATTATTCGTAAAGCACGATTAAGCATAGAAGATAAAAAATATTCACTTGTATACCACCATATTGGTGTTCTATGATGATATTTTCGTTCTAATTGTTGAATATCATTTAATTTATCTTCATTATCAGCAAATATATTACGACAATAAATAATAAATTCTGTAAGATGTCTTTTTTCAAATTTCATAGATAATAAAATTTCTTTAAGAATTTGTATATACAAAAATGAATTATCAAATTCATCTAATTGTTTATTAATAATATCATTTGTTTTAGGTATAAAACTCATCGATATAGCATTTTGTTCACATTCTTGTGTAACTTCTTTAATAGCTTTACATAAAGATGGAATTTCTGTAAATGTACCTTTTATTTTAGTCCAATTTCTGATCCATTGTTCATTAGGATTTTGATTATTATAGAAAATAAATATTGAATTTATTTCAGGAATATTATGAATATGAGGTATAATATGTTGTGCAAATGAATCGGAAATTATTATACAAATATTTTCATCCTTTACACTTGTTATAAATTGAATACATTGATCAGTATTAGTAAATGTATTGATAGTGTTTATAATTCGTCGTAATTGGATAATATTGTTAGAATCAATATTACTGTCCAACCAAATTAAAAGTACATTTTGGATTAAATGAATTTTAGTTGGTTGTTGTGGTATAACTATACCATTTGGATAAAATGATGGTAATTGTATTGTTTCTGTTATATTTAAATTTTGACCTTCTTCGGACATTATTTATTATGTGTATATATTATTTATTTCGAAAAAATGCTTTGATTTATAAGGTATAAATTTCGTTTCGTTTTGTTATTATTCTTATTTTTTCTTTCTCTTATTATTGAAGGACAACATCTTGTTTTTTCGCTGTTATTAAAGATAGTATAAATATATATTAATTAATAACGATCAGATAATGAAAAATGAATAGGGATATGATATTATGCTTGAATAGAAATAAAATAAAACCATTTTCTTTTTTTTTCTTCAAAGAAAGAAAAAACCTTGATGTGATATAATATAGACCATACTTATGATAGTAATCAATAATATATAATGATGTAAACAATAACAATTATATATCTAACGAACAAGGGCAAATGCGATACTATTAAATTGACAATAGAGATGATTTTTATTTTCATGTAAAATATTTTACAATTAATAAATGAGAAAAAAACGATAATAATTATATTAAATGTTAATACTATCATCATCAAATGAGTTTGATGTTAATTTTCGTTTTTTATTTGGTGATGTTTGTTGTACAACAAGTTGATGTCGTGTTAACATTCGATTTATTTTTGGTGTTGATTGATCAGATGGATCAAATGTATTTGATCTTTTAGAATAAAAAAAAAATTATTTTATCGATTTTCATTATAAAAAAAAATTATTTTACTTTGTTGAACCATTTATATGATTAATTGATTTTTTTCCATTTGGGGAATTTTTCTAAAAAAAAAAAGAAAATTTAAATTTTTAAAAAAAAAATTAGAAAAATATTAATAAACTGTTTGTTTTTTGTCTGAATGATGAATAGGAGGTGTATGACTTCTTGTTCTTGAAGAAACATTTGATTGTTGATTATGAAAATTATCATCTGTTAATTGATTAATTTCTTCATCTGATGAATCCCAACTTATACTAAAATTATTTATTATAAAGAAAATTTAAACAAAAACAGTTTACTCAGATGTTGTTAATATATTTCCTGTTGAACGTGTCATACGTTGTGATACACTCTAAAATTAATTTTTATTTAAAAAAAAAAATAAACTTTTTTGTTTAAATAATTGTTTACATGAACATCAGATTGATTAGTTCTTCGTCGTGTATAAAGTGGTTCTTTAATATTTGTTGTTTTTGATGATGTATTTGTTGATGATGATGAAACACGACGAATTGAACGACGTTTTACACTAGAATTTAATTCTTCACTTTGATTACTTGATGATAAGGATAAATTTGATTCATTATCTGATAATTCATCAACAACTATCGATCTTTAAATAAAAATATTTCGTTTTTTTATTATTATATTTAACTAACGGTGCACGACGACGACGTTTTTCAGAATTTGTTATTGAATTTCTTTTTCCTTTTAATACAAACAAAAAAATTTTTAAAAAGTCATACAATAAAATTAAAATTTAATACTTGATGGAGATTGTTCATTATGTCCATTGGATGATGTTGAACAACCAAGTTCTTCTAATAAATTTCGAATACCTTTACAGAAAAAAAAAGAAAGAATCATAACCCATTCGCATTGAGATTTTTTTATTACAAAATTATATGATTTTAAAAGTTTCTATTAGAGACCTGCGAGTCTGGACCTATTTCTAAATTTCACTTTAGTTCCGGTTTATAATGATCTACGGAACTAGATAATGTTAGAATTGAAGTCAACGAATATTGTTTTCGCTTTTTTCTATAATTAAAAGTCATTTCAAATGCCAAAAATAAAGCTAACGAGGGAAGGGTCCCAACTGTCCAATCGCTTTTGAGCCGAGACTATGCACATTATGTCGACCCAAATGAGTTGTGACTATTTCTGATATTTTCGCCCTTCCTATCCTAAGATACAGTTATGAATAGCTAGTCTCTATAAACTGGCAGATTTGATGCTCTAATTTTAAGATAAAAGCAGATGAAAAAATCTCAAAAACATTCACAATAAACTATTCTCATTGAGGTCTATCTCTATTCAAAGTTTCAGGTCGAAATTCAAAAATCAGTTTTTCTGGTATCCCTGAGGGGGACCACGGCATTTATTTTTAAAGAATACTGTAAAAGTTCAATACCTCCGTAGCAATAGGCTAGCGGCCCGAACTTTTTTCAGAGTATTCATAACTCATTTGGGTCTACATAACGCACATAGTCTCGGCTCAAAAGCGATTAGACAGTTGGGACCCTTCTCTCGTAAGTTGAAGAAAACAAATATGATAATAACATCTATTCGTTATTCATACATATTAGGAAATTTTTATACACAAAAAAAATCAATCTTTCGATATTATTGTTATTCATCATCAAAATTTCGAGTTCTTATCCTTCGTCTTCATCCACATTCAACCGAGCTCGCAGGTCTCTAAAAACTCAATTGAATGAATTCTTAAGGAGACCTTCCCTTTCAAGACCCAAAAATTTCAGTTTCTTCATTTTTTTTATTTTTTCACTCTATCCATTAGTTATATTTTAACAGTTCAAATATACCTTTAAAGCAAAAATAAAACTGGAAAGATACATCCATTGCCATAGGGATATGTTTTGAAAAATATTGTATTATTGAATTTTGGCAAGCCTTACAAGATTCGCTCTATTATCTCTAAAAGTTTCAAAATTATCTGATGAGCCGTTCTCGAAAAGGGGGAGGGGGTTAAGGAATAAGATTATTATATATGAGTAAAATAATAAAAAATGAAAAAAACTAACGTCGATGATTAAATAAAAGTCTTTCATATTCATCCGCTGAAAGAAATCGACTTATTTGATGAAGATCCATTCTAAAATATATCTTTTAAAAATAATAAAATAAAAAAAAAAACTAGTTTCAAACTCTTGATCAGGTGAATAATTAAATCCAATAGCATAATCTCGAATAAAATCTTTTAATTGTAATCTTCTTCTTAATATTTGTGCATATGAACGTAATAATGTTAATTTTGCTTTATGTAATAATATTCTTGATCCATCTTGTTGTTGTTCATCATCAATTTGATAAAATTGTTCATCATTATTTAATATAGGTAAACGATTTTCTGCTTGATTTAAATATTCTCGTTCATATTCATCTCTTTGTGGCATATATGTTAATGTTTTTTGTTGTTCACTATCAATTAACATTGGAGGAAAAATTAATGAATTTAATTGAAAATTTTTTTCATTAATTTTATCTTCACCAATTAATTGTTTTAAATTAGGAAATGATTGAAAAAATATTGCATATGCACTTGTTAAACGTGATAAATAAATATCTTCAAAATGATTTTGACAATCAAATGAATTTTTTGACATTTTTAAACCAACATCACTCCAATTACCTAAACCACATGATTCAATTATTTCAATTAAATTTATTTCATCATTACATAACCATTCACTCATGGAATTATCGTCCAATGGCATATCATTTAACTAGAAAAAAAAATAAAAAAAGGAAATATTTAGGTTTTTTTAATTTATTTTATTTTATTTACTTGATAGGTTGATAATGGATGTTGTTTAGCATGTTCTCGTAATTGATTTACATTTATTGAACATTTAAAACAAATATTTATTGATCGTGATGGACTACATTTTAAACAATTTATTATTAATGATGATGGACGATCACAACAATAATCACATTTTGACATTGTTAAATAAGAATTTTGTTTTTACATATCAAATTGATTAGTCGTTTTTTTTTATTTTGTTTCTTTCTTGATTGACTAAACAAAGATAAATATTTTTAACCAATGAAATATATTTATTTATTAGACAAAAGATGACGCTACTTTACTTTTAATCTATTTTTATATCTTATATTTTCATTTATTTTAAAATCATTTATCTTTGTTAAATATATTTTCTTTTATTTGATTATTATAAGAAAGAACGAAAAAATTTTTTTTTTCTTTTATTAATAAAAATTAATTAAATGAGTAAATTAATTCTTGTTTATTTAATGTTAAATATTCATAAGAAAAAAAAAAAGAAAAGAAAAGGTTTGGTTGTTAATGACACCAATGTTTTTTATTGTTGAACAAGTAAAAAAGAAAAAAAAAGGGAAGGACTCTGATCGTCTGTTGTATGCTCTTCAAAAAAGGATGCCAAAGAAACCGACATAGAAAAAGGCAAACAGTAACAATTTTCTTCATTCTTTACACTAAAAGAGAAATATTTCATTCATTTTTATTTTCTATTAAATAATGACGTCTTTCATATCATAGAAAATTTTATCTCTTATGACAGAAATGATTAAATATTTCATTAATATGTTCATTTATTTTACAAAAATAAATTAGATTAGTTTATATAATTCTTTTAACTACTATTTTTGACAGAATTTTGGTTTGTTTATGTTAATAGAAATTAGTAAATATTTTTTTTAGTAATATGATGGAAGAAAATTCATTAACAGTAATAAGTGAACCATCAAATGAATCTCGAATAATTAATCATTTTAAAAAATCAGAATCTCATAAAGAAAATGGTCTTTATCATGATCCAGTAGCTAAATGTTATATTGGATCGGGAAATAATTCTGAATTGTAAGTGTATTTAATTAATAAAAAAAATTTTTTGTTTTTTTTTTATTTCAAAATAGAATTGAAAATATTTTAACATCAATTGGTTATGAACGTGAAAATGAAAGAACAGATGATTTTAAAATAAAATGGGTTCAATGTATTCAAAGTATTAATTGGAATATATTTAAAGATGGTGAACAAATAGTTAATCATATTCAAGGTGAAGATTATTTTACAACAAAATTACAATTATATCAATCATTACAAACATATGAAAAAACTTCTATAGCAATGCAAAAACGTTCATCATATTTTTTACCTTTAAATCAATTTATTCCTCAAACATTTAAATTAGATGAAAAAACTGATCGAGATAATTTTTTTAATACACATAAATGTTTGTTTAAAAACTTTTTTTTTCAAAAAAACAAAAAAAAAATTATTTATATTATTTTAGCTGGTGATGTTTGGATTTGTAAACCAAGTGGACTTAATCAAGGTTGATAATTGATTTGAATTAAAAAAAAACAAAAAAAATTTTTTTCTATTTAGGAAAAGGAATTTATCTTGTACGAGATATTGATGAATTAAAAGAAAAATTTACTCAACTTGATAATTTAGATCAAAGAAAAAAAATTTTAATTAAACCAATGAAAAGAATTATTCAACGGTTTATTATTTATTTTTTATATAAATTAAATATTTTTTTTTTCTTTTATTTCTATATAGTTATATTATGAATCCATTATTAATTAATGGAAAAAAATTTGATATTCGATGTTATATGCTTATTTCAAGTGTTAAACCACTTATTATTTTTTATCATTCAGGTTATATTAGACTTTCAATGTTTGATTTTGATAATAATGATGAAAATCTTCTTACACATCTTACTAATCAGGTTTCGAGAGAATTCTTTTAAAAATTGTAGTTCAATTTAATGTTTTTTTATAAAACTAGTATATACAAAAAAAAGATCCGATGTATTATCAACATAAAGAAGAAACAGCATGGACTATGGAACAATTCAAGTATTTATAATCATTCAGATAATATTAAAAGAAGTGTTAGAGCTACTTTTATTTTTTATTAAAAAAAAAAAGCTTAAAGAAAATTTCCTTTCTGTATAGATTAATAGTAAAAACGATGCTCTATTACATCCATTCTTTGACAGACGGTGGGAGTTTCAGTTTCAGTATACTTTCCACGGACAAAGTCACATTGACGTTCATCAGTATCACGTACAGAATGACCTTGGATAAGTCACAAATGGCTGTTTGCATTGAAAGATGAAGTGATTGAACGAAAAAAACTATAGATAAGGCGGATCTACTATCCAGAACTACAGCAAGTAATATTTCTAGGAAAAATATCGAATATTCGAAATTATCAGAAATTTATAAAGTTGTTTCAGTATTTCTTTTTATATATATAGAGAAAATTTCTTCAAGCATTTTTAATTAAAAATAAAAGTATTTCTGTCACTACTTTTGTATGTTTTAGTTAAATGTAAAAATAAGAATGTTATTTTTATTTTTGTTAGCGATTATATTAATAAATATATTGCATCAAATAAGAAACTCGAACAAAATTGGGTACTTAATATTTTACCTGTAAGTTTATTAACTTTCTTTTTTTTTAAATAAATAAAAAAAACTTTCTATTAAGAAAATAATTCAACGTATTATGTTAAATGTTATTGAAAGTATTCGAATGAGATTAAAAAGACGTATTGGATGTTTTGGTTTATATGGATATGATTTTATGATTGATGAAGATATGAAAGTTTGGTTAATTGAAATAAATGTTAATCCAGCATTAACAACAAATACAAATACACTTATTCAAGCTATTCCACCGGTTGTTCGAGAATCTATTTGTATGATTTTATTTGATTTTATATTTATTTATTTATTTATATTTTTGTTTAATAGTACTATCAATTGAATGTTTTGAAAAAGTTCGTCATAGTCAAAAAATCTTTCCATTAAAATCTTTAAAAAATTTTAAATGTATTTATAATGAATTAGAAAGAAAAGGTTCATTACCATATTTAGAACAAAAACGTGTTGTATCATCTTCACCAAATATACGAAAATCTTCTCCACAATCAAATCATATAAATTCACCAAAACTTATTCAAAAATCAATTATTTCATATTCAATACGTCAACATGATGAACGTCAAAAACGTCTTCATGATACATTAGTAACACCATTACGAATAAATAGTTCATTATCATCTGATACTGATACATTAATTACGAAATATCATAATTTGGAAAAAGCTCGAACAAATTTTGAAATATTAAAACCAAGTACAGTTATTGCGGAAGAATGGGACAATTTAACTCAAATAGAAAAAAATCGTCTTGCAGTTGGAGGTTTAAAAACTCTTGTACTTATTTCGAGATCTTCAATTCGAAATAAATCTATACAGCCTCTTCAAACATAGGGACACAGGACAGTTGCATCATCGATCTACAATCATCAGAATTCTATTGTTTCGGGACGACAAACTGCTATTCTTCATACAAAAACACTTGGTTAGATTTTCTTTTTTTTTTTTTAAGATTAATTAAGATTGTTTTGATTGGTTTAAGGTAATTCTTTAAAACAAGAAGAAAAATCATCAATAATAACAAGTCAAAATCAATTTTTAAATTCTAATTCAAGAAAATTAAATATGATGCGACGATATTCATCATCAATACCAACTGAATTTAATTATTCTTTAGATAGATCAAATTTCACACCTGCATTAACAAAATCTGCTCTTATTTATCAATTAATTCGTTCAAGACTTGAAGCTAATTTAGCTAAATCAATATCAACAAGTAAAGAACGTATACTTTCATATTCAAATTCATGATGTAACTGTCCGAAAAAAATAAATATTTTTCTTTTTTTTTAATATTCAAATAAAATATAATTTGTAAATAAAATATGCTTTATTTTTATTGTGAGGTTCTCATTTTGGGAATTGATGAAAATCAATAAACACCACAAACATTAACAAGAAAGAAAATGGAATGCAAAAAGACATATCACGAGTATATATGTATATAATCACTAGAACCATACATAGGACACAAGTAATACTCGTTCAGCTCTTTCTCGTAGAACTTGTGTTTCTAAACTACCGACAACCTATTCATTCATAAAATTAAAAAAATTCAAATTCCTCAACTTCAACTGCCTTTGACCAAACTTCATAAAAACAAATGTTCTTTGTTAAAAATTTGTCGTTTATTTAAAAAAACTTTTAGAAAAATGACTTCAGATTTGAATTCCTCGCCTTCGCGAGTTCTTTTTTTTTTTACTTTCTGATCGTACGCATGAAAAGTTGTCGTTTTTTTATCGCGATGATCCCGAAAATATCTAAATCAAGGTTTGCATCGCATTTTTTAGTCGAGTTACATGAAATAGTTATTCAACCGTAAAATAGATCACGAAAGAGAGAAAAATATAAAAAAAAAGACAGCAAAAATAGGAGAAAAAGAAAGACAAACCATATAAATAACGAGTGATTAGTCTTTTATTTATTTTCATCACCATCAATACAGGTTTGTTGGAAAGAAATATGGATAAATGTTCTTTAATTATTTATTTTTAGATTTCAAATCTTTTCTTTAATAAATATGGGTGGCAAGTCAAGTAAAGTTGATCCGTAATCTATATTTTTTTTTATCTATTATAATCTATCTTATTTGAAATTCTTTCTAGTACAATTCTTACACCAAAAGCTATTCAAATGCTAAAAGCTAATACAAATTTTACTGAAGAACAAATTCGTGAATGGCATGCGAATTTCTTACGTGATTGGTAAATTTAAAAATATATTTATTTTCTTTAAAAAAAAAACGAAAATTTTTAGTCCAAATGGAAAACTTTCAAAAGATCGATTTACTGCAATTTATGAACAACTTTATCCAGGTGGTAAGGCTAAAGAATTTTGCAAATATGCTTTTTCTACATTTGATCGTGATGATAGTGGAACAAGTAAGATTAATTCTAAATAAAAATTCTTTTACTATGCCTTTTCTTTATAGTCGATTTCAATGAATTTATGCTTGCTACTGCAATGACACAATCAGGTGATCTTGATGATCGTCTTGCTTTAGCATTTGATATGTATGATTATAATGATACTGGAACAAGTAAATTGATAATTAATATATTTTGATTTTTTCTTTTATTATTTTTTTTTAGTCGATGCAAGTGAATTGGCAAAAGTTATTTCTGTAAGTTAATTAATTGAATTTGATTTAATGATGATAAAAAAAATTATTTTTTTCTTTTCCTTGTTAATTAGGCTATGTACGATCTTATCGGTGAAACTGACCGTCATGGTAAAATTTTTTAAATAAGAAAAAAAAAAGGTCAATTCTATTTATAGGTGAACGTGATCCAAAACATCGTGCTGAAGAAATTATTCGCCTTTGCGATGTTAGTGGTAACAAAAAATTAACAAAAGAAGAAGTAAATTAAATAAAAATAAAGCTATTCATTTTATTTTTATATTTCTTCTCTAGTTTATTGCTGGATGCAAAAATGATCAAGTAAGTTATTGTAACAAATAAAAACAAATAAAAATTATATATTCATTTTCTAGTTCATCCGTCGTTTACTTGTTCCTAATGCTTAAATGATCATGATTAAATCACTTTAATATTTCAAAAACTTTTTCATTTTTTTTTCTTCTTATTATTTTATCTGTATAATCAAGCGTATTATTTTTATCGCTATATGTTCATTCTTTAAAATAGAAATAAAGAGAACCATAACAATATTTGCTTTATTGTTAAATATATTGCATACATTCATCAAATATCAATTGAAGTTTAATTTGAATAAGAAAAAACTAAACTAATTCACCTCAATGTGTATTCTTGTATGTGAGAAGAACAGTGCACATGAAATGTATTTTTTTAAATAAATTTAGGAATAATTTAAATAGTTTTTTTTTTATATTTAAATTATTGAGTTCGTTAACTGAACGTTTAACTTGATTGATCAATATTTTCACGGTATTTTTCCTAAATATTGAATAGAGTTTGAAAATGAGAAAGTCATAACTAGCAAGAAAATTTACTAATGACTTGTCTACTCATTTCTTTGAATTAATAACATAATAAAATTTCGTCTTATCATTGATAAAATATTAATTACGAGATTATTTCAGAGATGGATGTAGAGGAAGTGCGGAGGGTGCAATCGTACCTCCCTTCTTTTGAAATTTATTTATGTTGTGCTCTATCAAGTTCTCAAGAACGTAAGTGTAGATCATTATTCTGACATTTATGGTATTTGTAGTCTGATATTAACAAGACAAAAGAAGGAGAATAGCTTAGATATGCATGCTGATATTGTATAGCAACTTTGATATTCATCATTAATACCAACTGAATTTAATTATTCTTTAGATAGATCAAATTTAACAGCTGCATTAACAAAATCTGCTCTTATTTATCAATTAATTCGTTCAAGACTTGAAGCTAATTTAGCTAAATCAATATCAACAAGATGACGCAATATAATGGTCATCAAACTCTCACGATGATCCATATAACAATATATATTTCACAGGAAAAAAAGAAGTAATCATTTATCTTGATATCAAATTTGTTGATGTTATTATTTTTGAAACTGATTTTGCTTGTCTTTTAGCTGCAGTTCACAAATATCCGTTGTACAATTTATTGACTGATACTATTTATTAAAAGGTATAAGAGTTCAATTAGAAAATTTTATATATCATATTTGTTGTGGTGCGAAGTACAGTATTTTTTGTAGTCCTTCGCGAGTTTTTTTTATCTTTCTCATCATCTGCATGAAAAGTTGTCATTTTCAATCGCGATGATTTCGAGAGCGGAAAATAAGAAAATACTGAGATCGAACCGATACCATTTGTTATCAAAAACCTATGGTTAGGTTTCATTCTATAATGATGAATATTCGACGATAGCTGAAAATGTCTGAATCAAGGTTCGACCGCATTTTGTAGTCGTATTACATGATATAGTTATTCAACCGTAAAATAAAGCACGAAAGAGAGAATAATATTTCGAAAAAAAATCAACGAAGGTAAGAGAAAAAGTAAGACGAGCCATATAAATAACGCGTGATTAGTCTTTTATTTATCTTTTTATTTTCATCGTCGTCAACACAGGTTTGTTAGAAATAAATATGGATAAATGTTTTTTAATTATTTATTTTTAGATTTCAAGTCTATTTCTTAATAAATATGGATAACAAGTCAAGCACAGTTGATCCGTAATCTATATTTTTTTAATCGATTCTAATCTATCTTATTTAAAATTCTTTCTAGTAAAATTCTTACACCACAAGTTATTCAGATGCTCAAAGGTAAGACAAATGTCACTGAAGAACAAATTCATGAATGGCATGCTAAGTTCTTACATGATCAGTAAATTTAAAAATATATTTATTTTCTTTAAAAAAAAACGAAAATTTTTAGTCCAGATGGAAAACTTTCAAAAGATCGATTTATTACAGTTTATGAAAAATTTTATCCAGGTGGTAAAGCTAAAGATTTTTGCGAATATGCTTTTTCTACATTTGATCGTGATCATAATGGAACAAGTAAGATTAATTCGAAATAAAAATTCTCTTACTAAATCCATTTTTTTTTATAGTCGATTTGAATGAATTTATGCTTGCTATGGCAATTTCACAAATAACTGATGTCGATGATCGGCTTGCTATAGCATTTGATATGTATGATCAGAATCATACTGGAACAAGTAAATTGATAATCAATATATTGATTTTTTTTCTTTTATTATTTTTCTTAGTCGATGCAAATGATTTGGCTAAAGTTATTTCTGTAAGTTAATTAATTGAATTTGATTTAATGATGACAAAAAAAATTCTTCTTTTTTTCCTTGTTAATTAGGCTATCCATGATCTTACTGGTGAAACTGACCGTCACGGTAAAATTTTTTAAATAAGAAAAAAAAACGTCAATTCTATTTATAGGTGACCATGATCCAAAACATCGTGCTGAAGAGATTGTTCGCCTTTGTGACGCTAATAATGACAAAAAATTAACAAAAGAAGAAGTAAATTAAATAAAAATAAAGCTATTTATTTTATTTTTATTTTTCTTCTCTAGTTTATTACTGGATGCAAAAATGATCAAGTAAGTTATTTTAGTAAATAAAAACATATAAAAAGAATTTGTATATTCATTTTCTAGGTCATCTGTCGTTTATTGACTCCTAAACTCTAAATGACCCGAACTAATTCACTCTTATATTTCAAAAACTTTTTCATTTTTTTTCAATTTTAACTTATGTATGTTTCCATTGTATTGTGATTATTTTATAACATACGAGAAAAATAATAAACTTTTCTACTCACTATTTTATCTGTAGCAGGTATAATCAAACGTGTTGTTTTTATCGTTATATGTTCATTTTATAAAATAGAAATAAAGAAAACTATGACAATATTTGCTTTATTTTTTAAATATACGTGAACATAGGACAAAAGAACGCCGTTTTTCCATTATTATCTTATTGATTATTAAATGACTGGCAAAATGTAATGATAAAGGTAAAAAATTGATAGCAACAGTTCTAAATACGAACACAAGTAACAACAAATATTTTAATTGGTACTTGTAACCCATGCAAAAAAATTTAGAATAAAAATTTCATTTGATCTGCTGTCCGCGGCATTGACAATGAATCTCTCATAATGCGGTTTATTTTAAAACAAAAATTAAAATTGTCGAGCTTTTCATGATACATCTTTTGGTATATTTTTTTCAAAAATAAAATGTCAAACTAGAAGTTTTATAAAAACCAAGCCAAGAAACTTTCCGAGTATTCTATGTATAATCATCAGAAATCCATTGTTATTGAACGGCAAACTGCTATTCTTCATAGAAAAACACTTGGTTAGATGTTTTTTTATTTTTAACATTAATTAAAATTATAATACTAATTGAAAATAATTAATCTTTAAATAGATCAAATTTACCACCAGTTAAGTCAATATCACTAAATAAATACCCTTATAAATTCACAAGTAACGTTCGTCTGAAGACTCGCTCAGCTCTTTCTCGTAGAAATCGTGTTTTGTAAATTACCGTCAAGCTATTCATTTATAAAATTTTAAAAAATTGAAGTCAGATTCAAGTTCCTAGACATTAACGGTCGTTGACCAAACTTCATAAAAAACAAATGCTTTTTGTTAAATTTTTGTTGTTTGTTTAAAAAATTGATCTTCAAAAAATTTTTATGCAACTGACTTCAGGTTTCATTTTCTCGTCCTTGACTACCCTTCGGTCAACCCTTATAAAAAAAATTGATTCTTAAAAAAAAATTTCGAGAAACTAACATCAGATTCGAATTCTTCGGCCGCGATTACCCTTTGGTTAAGTTTTATAGAAAATATTAACAAAATGTTTTTTTGACCTTGTGCGGGCATACAAGCAAGCAAACAATTTATGTTTCTAAGACTCTTCTCAACAAGAAAGAGAATATGCTTTATTATGATTGAAGGAAAAAAGGAGCAGTAGCATTTTTCTTGATATAGATAACATTAGTTTACTTTTATTTTTTATATAAGATAAATAATGGATGATATGGAATATGTTGATGTTGCTATAATAGGAGCTGGTTTTGCTGGTCTTTCAGCTGCAAAATATTTAACTTCAAAATCAATAAAATGTATTGTAATAGAAGGTCGACCTCGTGTTGGTGGAAGAACATTAAGTCAAAAAACTTTTGATGAACAATGGACTATTGATTTAGGTGGACAATGGATTGGACCAAATCAAAAACGAATATTATCTTTAATTAAAGAATTTAATTTTAATTTAATTGAACAAACATGGCATCATACTGATCCAAATCATTTAGGACAAGCTATTGGTTTAAAATCATTAACAAATGATCAATTAGAAAAAATAATTCAAATTAATTTTCAATGGGATCAAATGGCATTAGAATTACCAAATGTTGAACAAGCATTATTATATGAAAAATGTTCTCAATGGTCACAAATATCTGTTCAACAATTTATTGAACAACATCCATTAGCTAATGATATAAGAATACAACAAGAATTAAAACTTCAAATATTAACATTAACTGGTAAATGAGTTTTTTTTCTTTTAAAAATTTTAATAATTTGAAAAAAAAAACAAAATCTTTTTTTTTTTGTAAAGCATGTGATGCTGATAAAGTTTCATTATTATATTGGTTAATATTAATTCGTTCAATACCAGATGGTTTAAAATCTCTTGATGATGGTTTAAATGGTGCACAACATTATAAAATATCATGTGGTAGTCAACAAATATGTTTTCAAATATCTCTCAATGAAAATGTTCATCTTAATGATCCACTTCAGTCTGTTGATTATCAATTAAATAATGAAATTATTTTAACTATGAATTCAAATTTAAAAATAAAATGTCGTCGTCTTCTTCTTGCATTTTCTCCATCATTACTTTCAACAATTAATTTTATTCCACAATTATCATCAAATTCATATTGTCAAATGACAATGGGACAATGTATAAAAACAATATTTATTTATTCAAAACCATTTTGGAGAAATAAACAAGTAAATCAATGTAATAAACAAGGACCTTGTTCAAATATATTTGAATCAAATAATCCAATTGCACTTATTGGATTAATTTTAGGTGATAATGCATCTTATTGGAATAATCAAGATGAATATCAACTTATTCAAGCTATTATTGAACAATATTCAATACTTTATCATACAGATGAAAAACCAATACATACATATGTTCAATATTGGTCAAAAGAAAGTTTAAGTCGTGGTTGTTATGCTGGTCTTTATCCTCCTAGTTTATCTTCAACATGGAGAGATAGAAAAAAAGCATTAATTGATGGAAGAATTTGGTTAGCTAGTACTGAAATGGCTTTAGAATGGATTGGATATATTGAAGGTGCAATTGAAGCTGGACAAAGATTTGCACAAGATATTATTAATTCACTTTAATAAATAAATTGATTATTTTTTAATTAAAAATTATTTCGTCAATAGAAAGAAATATCACATAATTAGTATTTTCGATTTTATTTAAATGAATATATATTAATTGATGAAGAATTAAATTTAAAAAATGAAATAAATTCAAATTATGTATTATTAACAGATAGTATTGTCAATTTCACTAAGCATATTGGTTTTGTATTTTATATTTAATTATCTGAATGGAAATAGCAACTTGAATCTTTTCAAAACAGATATTTCATTTTTAGATCATCTATTTTTCAATAAGAATAAACGTGTTTATTTCACATTAAACTATTAAATATGTAAGGTCATAAATAACTACATTTATTATCTCATACTTTTCTTATCTTATATAAATTTTTTTTTAAATATCCTTTATACTTGCTGTTGAAGTACAATCACGTCATAATTTCTTTTTTTCTTTACTGATGTTCTATTAACTGTTCTTAATTTTCATAATGAAATACGTTTACCTGTGAAAGAAAAAAAACAAGATGTGCTTAATGTAGTAGCAAAGAAGCAAATTGCTTTTTTGACTATCATAATATTTTTATGTAGCCACTCTAAGGTAAAATAAAATCAAACAATTAAAAATGCTTTTTTTTCTATTAAAAGAAAATTCGTCCTCAAAGAGTTAATGAACAATACCTGATTTATTTTTTAATTAAAGTTCTTGAACAAACATTAGATTCTATTTTTACTTCAGTTATTGGAAAAATTAATTAAGAAGAACAATAGTTATCAAAATATCAATCTTTATTCAACTAACTTTTTATTTTCTCTTTTATTAAATATCGGGATGAATCTATGGAAAATATATCATGATTTGGAAAAGGACTTTTTTGTGCAATTTACCTCGACTGAGATATCATGATTTTAAGTAGAATAATTTAAACATTATTTTATCAGTGGCTAAAATATAATCTTTAAATCTTCGAACAAATTAGATGAATCCCTCCGCCCTTAGATATTCAATATTATGTATATATATATATAGATGTTGCTATAAAGGGAATTTCACACCTTCGAGAGTGTTCAGGGACATACAGATATTTAATCATTGATATTTTCTTTTATCACCAATTTTCAAAAGTTTTTAAGTTAGATGATGAAATATTCATTATTTTAATATTTGTCTTCAGAATATTTCACAATATGATTCTCTATGAAAAAACAACAATCGATTATGATTATGTGATAAAATCTAATGTAATAAATTGATATGTCGATCTTTTTTATTTTCCAGTTTTTATTGTAGAAATATTAATATCCTTTTTATATGGCAGCATGTTTCATTACTTCAATTTGTATAAGAGAGGTTGGGAAAATTTCTTCATTGACAAATGTTCTATTGATGAATCATTGATACTTCATCAATATGTCTATATTTGATTTAAAAACAATTCTTACATTAGATTTAACTACTTGTGATATTTAGAAAAAAGTTTGGTTCAGCTTTAAAAATTTTCATAAAAATAAAACGATTAAATTCTAAACTAATAGTGGCACATAATCAGTTATTATAATCCTTCACAAAATGAACAATAACATATGTATATTCTGTATCATATTCGTGGTTTATTAAATGATATAATCAATTATTTAGTAGAAATATTTAATACAAAAAAACTCAAGAAAATTAGTATAAGTAAGTTAATCGTCTTGTATAACATCGATTAAATGAATTTTGTACTAAAATTTCTACAATACCTCTCACACTTATAAAGAATACCATTTCGTGTTAGATACAATTATATTAGTCCATTTTTTAAAAATATATATTATTAATAAAATCTTAACATTATGCACACTGTAATATGTATATCTTGTATAAAAAAAATAATTCTGTTTTTCTCTTTCTACTATGATTAAATAAATAATATTAATACCTTATACTATTCTAAGACAAATGTTCATTATTTAATTCATAATATATTCAATTTAGTGTAAATACAATCAATATTTATTAAATAATTTAATTATATTTAACACTAATTAGACAATTCTATTCTCTTCATTTCAATTTATTTATTTGAGATGAATAACCATACCATTCAAAAATAAACTAATTGCACCAATTAGACAATCCTGTGACCATATAACTATACAATACAACTTTTTTCATATCTACATCATCCAGAACACTATACAACCATCAATAAAAATGAATTCAAGTGATTTCAATACAATTTAAGGATAAGTTCATTTTCTTTGTTATTTTCGGTTTTCTCTCCTTTTTAGATATATTTCTAAAACACTTGTCCAACGGCAATGTATGTTTGATTTACGATCCAAGGTGATTCTTTCTTTAATAATACAGAAATTCTCTTAATAAGCAAAATACGAATATATCCATGAAGACCTGTTATATATGTACGTATTTACATGTATTGCCTTATCGGTCGACTGTGCCCATTGAGTTTCATTTATTACAGGGACTTTCTCTGCACGCGCGCGCGAGAAACAGTAAAAAGAACAAGGCGATTCAATTAAGTGAAAGCTATTTTTCTTTATTTATCAAATAATATTTCACAATTTCTTTTTTACAAATTCTATACTCTCTCGCGCACTTTTAATATTAGGGTGATTTGGAGGTAATGAACTTTGAAGAATGTTAAGAGCACGTTCATACAATGAGAGTGCTTGAGGGTAATTGCCCATACTTCTATACACCGTAGCGATGTTGTTACAAGAAGCAGCCAATGAAGGATGATTTGTAGGAAGAGTTTTTTCAAAGATTTCAAGTGCTTTTTCGTAAAACGAAAGTGCTTTAGAATACTTTTCCATGTAGCAATACACCGAACCGATGTTGTTGTAGGAAGTAGCCAAGGAAGGATGATTTGCAGGAAGACTTTTTTGACGAATTTCAAGTGCTTTTTTGTGAAACGAAAGTGCTTTCGAATATTCTCCCATGTTATTATACACCAAACCGATGCTGTTGTAAGAAATAGCCAAATCAGGATGATTTGCAGGAAGAGTTTTTTGACATATTTCAAGTGCTTTTTCGTAAAACAAAAGTGCTTTAGAATACTCTCCCATGTTGTTATACACCAAACCAATGTTATCGTAGGACTGAGTCAAATTAGGATGATTTCCAGGAAGAGTTTTTTGACGAATTTCAAGTGCTTTTTCGTAAACCGAAAGTGCTTTAGAATACTCTCCCATAATGTCATATACCCCAGCGATGTTATTGTAGGAAGTAGCCAAATCAGGATGATTTGTAGGAAGAGTTTTTTCAAAGATTTCAAGTGCTTTTTCGTAAAACAAAAGTGCTTTAGAATACTTACCCGTGATGTCATACACCATAGCGATGTTGTTATAAGAAGCAGCCAAATCAGGATGATTTGCAGGAAGAGTTTTTTGATAGAGTTCAAGTGCTTTTTCGTAAAATGAAAGTGCTTTAGAATACTTTCCTATGTAATGATGTATCCCACCGATGTTGTTGTAAGAAGTAGCTAAGGAAGGATGATTTACAGGAAGAGTTTTTTGACGAATTTCAAGTGCTTTTTCGTAAAACAAAAGTGCTTTAGAATACTCTCCCATGTTTTTATACACCGAACCAATGTTGTTGTAGGAACTAGCCAAACCAGGATGATTTGCAGGAAGAGTTTTTTGACATATTTGAAGTGCTTTTTCATGGTACCAAACAGCATTTTTATAATCACCTTGATCATTCTTGACTAATCCAAGATTATTATAATAAGATGCTTTATCAGTCTCATCGGATGTCTGCTCGAGTAATAATGTATAGAGTTCTTCAGCTCTATCGAAGTTTTTTAAGTCAACCAACAAGTTGCCTATTCGTTCCCATCCTGTCCCACCTGCTGCTTTCTGTATATGTTTCGTGAGTGTTCGAAGTTGTTGATCATCATCTGTTGTTAGTGTAAGTTCTACTTGATAGAGTGGCTTGTTTGTGTCGATTTGTTTAATTTCGCCAATACGAAATACGGTGTGCATAGAGAAAAGGATTTCTTCTTCCGTTTTGAAATAACTAAACTCTTTGATGGCGGCGAAAGGAGTGGAGGAAACAGAAGGATCAACGAACAGCCGAAAGAGAATGCCAACCATATCGGTTTTTGTTAAAGCACCTTTGGCAAATCCAAGGGAAACTTCTTGTTTTTCACTGGAGGATAGGAAATTGTTAAAAGACATAAGGCCATTTTTTGTCTTACAAAGTGTCTCAAAATCTTTGTTCGATAGGCCTTGTCCCCGGTAAACTGTAATGGGTTTTCCTTGATAACCACTAACTTGTTGTCGATGTAAATGTTCAATTTCTCGATGAAGATCACGTATGAAGAAACCCATATTAATGATAGTATCAACTTCTAATGTTCGAAGTGCCCGATTTAGCATCTGATACGTGAAACAGTCACGTGTATACCACCAGATTGCACAATTTGGTTGATAAGTATGGTTGAATTCATGAATAATATTTAATTCAACCATATTACCATCGTAAAATTTACGGCAGTAATTTGCGAAATCCTTGATGGATTGTTGGCCATATTCCATACCAAGGAGAATATCCTTGAATATTTGAGTGTACATAAAGTTGGGCTCTAGTTGATTTAAATCTTGAGTGGGAGCCCCTTTATTCATTGTGACAAAACTTAAGGGAATGAAGTCTTGTTCACATTGTTTAACAGCCATTTGTAAAGCCTCGCAAATGGGTGTAATCGATGTATACACACCCTTGATTTTCTTCCATTGTTTTACCCACTGTTCATGACGAGATTTATTACCACAGAAGATGTAAATGGAATCTAATTTTGACATACCATGAATATCGGGAACCAAACTTTGACCCAATCTTCCCGAAGTAATAACGAATGCTTTCTCATTATCAATATCATTGAGAAATTGGATACATTGTTGGGGTTTAGTAAAAATATTGACGTGGTTAATAACGGCTCTTAATTGTGTCAATGTATGTTGAACATCGTTGTTTGATTCGTGAATATTGGCATCGAACCAGATCAATAAATAATTTTGAGCAATTCGCTTACGAGGTTTTATAGTACTGTCAGTTGTTGTTGCAGTTGAATGAGAAGTCTTTGATGTTGCAGTAATATATTCTTTTGATTTTTGTCTATCCATAATTTGCTGAAGGATTCGTTAATCACCTATGTGAAATTATATGTGGTTAACTGTTGTTTAGACAAAGAGAGTTCATATCATCTATGTATATGGACATACTGATGAGGAAACATATTTAGGCGTTTAAGCCGTTTAGATATCATCCTTTCGTGATAAGTATACCTTAATGAGGTATGAAATACCGCAAAAATATATGCGCCTTTAGACATTTTCTCAAAAGTTATAGCCATTATAGTAAAAATTTAGCCTGTAGCTCGATATGTATCAATAAGTTAAATAATATTATTTCGAGCTGAGATTGAGCCCACAGATAGGTATACTTCCGACAAGAATACCGTGAAAAGGATTCCGTCGGATTCCATCATCTAACTTGAATCAGGATGCCATACTTATGATTTTATAGAGCTCGCTGAAGCACATCGAATGGTATATAAGAAGACTAGTTTTTCCTCATACTTTGATGTCTTGAAGGTCCTAATAGTGGTTATAGCACTTGATGGATATTATATGGGACTCATAGACATCATGATTCTTAGTATGTCTTAAGATAAGCAATATAAATTCTTTTTTAAAACTGTTTTCAGTAGAGTTCTAGCTACTCTTTAACTTTTTATATTCATTAGTATTCATCGTTCCTGTCTTCCAACGTAAAAATAGTCACTTTCCATAAGTCTCTGTTATTTATTGATTATAGGGCATCCTTACGTTGTTAACCTTGTGCCACAGAATAAATGGGTACCAATATGAAACTTCCTCAATAACTGCAAATTATCGAGCTCTATATATTTCACAAATAATTTCGTTGGTTACAGTACGGCCTATTGCCATATTGCCACTTTCCCTCTTAAAAAAGACCTGTTTTTCTATCCAAAGGGATCAATATATTGACGATTTTTGTAATAATATCGAACGTTTCCTAGGAAAAAAATTTCGACTTTCAAAGACAATTTTCGTATTAAGTAACCATGGATGTAGTGCTGATTCTCAACACACGAAAATTTTCCTAAGAAACGCCTGATATTGTTAAAAAAATCGTTGGTACATTAACTCTTTGGATAGAAAAATAGGTCTTTTTAGGAGGTAAATTGGCAATATGCCAATGGTTCATGCTGTAGCCAACGAAGTTATTTGTGCAAAGTATAGAGCTCGATAATGTGCAGTTTTTGAGAAAGTTTCGCATTGGCACTCATTTATTTTGTGACATAAGGTTAACAACATGGGAATGCTCTATAACCAATAACATGACAAATTAAAATAAGAGCTGTTATTATTAGAAACTTTCAAACAATAATGAGTTGACATCGTATATCTTCGTCAAACTAAAGTAATAGATTGTTTCTTGAAAGTTCTGATTGGTTAATAGATGCATAAAATGCACCGGTTTCTCCCTGGTAAAGTCAAGAATTGTGATCAGCTGACTACCGGTCAGTCTAAAGAAAACTTGACGCGTCTAAAATATGAGCGTGGTCATCACTATGGAATGTTAGTAAAATGATTATCCGCATCGACAGCCACACTCCAATGAGGAATGTTCCATAATAACTTGATATTCAAGACGTTCGCTATGCGCTATTAACCTTTTTTATTATTCTAAGTGAAATTTAGGGATTTAAAACGTCATTCTGTTTGACTCGCTATGCAATAAGATTATTTTATGTGTAAGAGCTACTTCGACATAGACTATCGGTTACATATGCCAAGCATTTTCAATTGGAATCTTTTTGAACTTATACATGTAAAAAATATTGGGCAAATAATCAGAGCTAAATCGATTATAGCCAAAAATAATCCAAAAGACCAAATTTTCATCCATTAGTCATATTATTTCTGATTATCATCGATAAGAAATTTATAAAAAAAAATAGATTATATGGATGCAAATCAAAGGAAATTGCTTAAAGGTATTACCATTTACTCTCAAGAAAAATCGCTTATCGTCAATTTTTTTCATGAATTTTTAATCGATCATAATTGATTTTAAACTGATTATTAGTCACTAGTATAACAATATTTGAAATTAAATATACTTACGTGATAAAAGATTTCGAGTGTATGAGTTGTTTTTTGTGTGCTTGTGAGCGATTTTGCTACGTATATATCGTCGACAAAATCACTAGATTTTTTCCAACTTACTTTGTTTTATGTGATTAATGAAGCATGATATTTTCATTAACGAGACAGTGTATTGCCTGTATGCGTTCGTTCTTGCGTGTATATCATCATTTTAAACTTCTTCCTTTTTTTTGTTTGCTTTTTGTTACGCTTCGTTACATTTCGTGTTTTTATGATAGAAAAATAACCATTAATATTTGCATACATTCTATGCATTATATTTTAATTTCGTAATTGTCTCATATGAAAACGAAATAATACTTTTTTGAAACCGTATATGAGAAATGCTAGCAGTATACTGTTCTATATTGGATTACTTCATGGCAACGACTCGTCCTGTTTACTACACAAATACATTTTGCTCAGAAAAATCGATCAATGCAATTTTATTTTTGTAATTCAACGGCAGATGTTCGTTTTGGAGAACTGTACCAAGACAAATACAAAAATCATGTGGAATATGGGTCTGAGTCTTAGTTGAAAGCGGATCGATCCGATCCGGTTGTACTTTTAAAATCGATCGTTCTTCATCGGCTTTTGAAGATTTTTGAGATACTAAGGCTAGCTTATTTTACTCACTTTCAACGATTTTCTGTGGTATCAATAGTCAAGAGATATGACTCTGAGAGTTTCTCATTGACAAAAGTTTAACTTCGTCTAAAAAGAAAGGTATCAATTCGTTACAGTACGTTACGAAAGCTCTGCTTTTTACTCAACTTTCGTAAGAAGATAAAATGTATAAATCATAAAAGACAGAGTTTTTGTAACGGCTTTGACAGAACTTTCCTTTGGATCATACAAGGCTTTCATAGAACTCTTATATAGATACCGTAACGTCAGAACAGTTAGTGTGATCTCTAATCAGATTATATTGACAGGGATTTTGTGCATCATTTTACAAAGCTTTTGTATCGAGGTTAACATTTTATAAGAAAATATGACGAGAAAAATTCGAGAGTGTAAAGGGAGAACCAGCAGACAAATACAGCCATGCTTTAATTTTTTTGACCAAAAATTAAAATAAGATAGAAATAAGGGTAACAATTGAATTCCTTAGCTTTAATTCAACAGTGTTATAGTGTCATTCACATATATCTTTTTTTTCTCCTGTTATATGGATGACACATATGGCATACATATGAAGAATTTTTTCCTTTTCTCTTTCTACATTTTGTTATTTTCCAAATGATCTCTTTTGATAGTGTTTAGGATTTTTCTTGATCTCTCACTATATATGTTTCGATCGTTTTGGAAAATAAACGGACATTTTTAGTTTCGATTAACTTGATCAATTCACACGTTAACAAACAGTTACAACAATAATTAGTGGTACAATCACGCAGGCAATGTTGAAAAAGTAAATATTTAGAAGTGACTGCATCATCTACGAGTGTGTCGCAGATGATTAATATACAGAATAGTATCGGATATTTAGAGAATTTGAGTACATAATAGTTGTCGCCAATGAACGACACTTGCTGACTTAACAGATATTTCTATGCAAGAGTATTCACTACGAGTACCCTGTTTTCTTTTCATAGGGTATTAATCTTTCAAACTGTTTGTGAATGCAAAACAACTTTGTTACAAAATTTCGGCAGAATAGATAACAACAGAGCTTTTATATTATGAAAGCCGTGCAAATTTTTTGTAACAAGTCGATACACTCCGATCTGATATCCCAGCTCTAAATATTGACCAACACATTCTCATTTTATGAATAGAACCTCATATAATGTTGAATGAGTTTACTATGCCCATCAAAAGTTAGCCATATTTTACAAGTTTATATTGGTCTAAACTCGTGAAGGACCGAATCTCGGCCCGGTGTGAAATGAAAATGACGATAAGAATTATTCAATTTTCAATAAGAAGATTAGCTAAAGATACTTTCAAAACTTGTACTTAAGAAAATGCATTTTAGAGTTGCATTTTCTATTTCTCAATAGGGTCGATGACTTCAGCATTCAATTTCCATTTCTGCAGATATATGATAAACAGATTTCATACTTTGTTTGACTTATATTATCGAAACTTGTTTCTACAGGTTGAACTAAAATGTGATTCATTGTGGGAATATCTGCTAGTTGGTGAAGATTAAGTTAAAAGATCTATGATTGCGAAGGACTAAATCATAAAAAGTGAGAAACGACTGATTATTCTTCTATATTTGTCAACAAATGGTAATTTCTACTAGATCTAATGAGAGCAATCGAAATTGAACATCAATACTTTAAATAATATCATCGATTACAAGAACTGTAAACAGTATACCTTAGAGAAAATATTGAGTTCAGGGGTATCCTTGTACTGAGAGAGCCTCAGTAAGGTACCCGTTATAGATACTTCGAAAATTCTCAGTAATCTTATTGATGTACATAATGCATCCGGTGCCTGTATCTGTAATTTTACTGAGGATAACTCTACAAAATATCCGAGATGTGTCGTACTCTGTGTAACATCTGTTCATTCACCGTTTTCTTTTGCATATATGGCTCTATATCGATAACTAGACAAAACATACGAAACTAAAATTTTTTCATACTAGTTTTTTCAGATTACTTCTTAAATTTTCAGAATTTGACATATTAAATTCATTAATATCGAAAAAATGTCGTAAATTTTCCTAAAAGAAACAAAAATGAAAAAAGTTAAAGATTACGTTTAATTATCAGCATACTACAATTTTAGCAACATTATCCAATTAAGTATTTAATCAGTATCTTCAAGTACCCATTTACTAGATGCCTTCCAGCAGGATACTCACTCGAGTACCTTATACATAGCTAAAAATACATTAATTAATTGTATCGAAAGGATTAATCTTGGAATAAATAATATTTTTTAATAAATTTCATTTATATTATCATCTATTGAAAAGCTAGTCTCATCAATTTCTGAATAGACTTGTTTTTATATTAATATTTATTTCAATTTCAAGTAGTCTTTTACCATATATTTTTTTCAAAAATGTCAAAATCGAAGATGTATATAGCGTCTAAAAACCGAATCTCATTAGTGTTATATATTTGTCATATCAACTGGAATAATAGTTTAACGAAAGAAAAATGCAACTCTTTATTTATTATTTCAAATAAGAACAATGTAAAATTGTTTTTCAAGAATATTCAAATCATATTTCTACAATGAACTATCAATGAAATAATTTTGAATAAAAGTATTTATCACAATTATTTAAAAAAATATATATTTAAGTTTTTTTGTTTTTCTTGTTAGATTTTGATGTTTGAGTTGATTGAAGACAATTTAACATTTCAGTTGAAATATCACCTTTTGATGGACGAATAATAATTGGTCGAAGACGACGAATACAATTAAGAACTTGTGATGTTTTATATTTTGTTTCACGACGATATCGATTTAAAAATAAATTTTCTATAAAATATATTTAAGTTTAAAGTAAAAGATAAAATATCAATTTTACCATCTATTTGTACATTAACTACTTGTTCGATAATAAGAAAAATAAATAATAGATATAATACTCGTTGACCCATTGGTAAAAGAAAGATATATCTTATGATGAAACACTTGTTATATTCTAATCATACAAAGATAAGATATTCCTCTTCTCTTTCTCTCTCTCTCTCTATTTTTTTTTTGTGTATAGAATGTATAAATATCATTCATATTTTGCGAAATACATTCATACCAAAAGAAGAAAAAAAAAATCTACGCGATAAAATGCATAAGTTAGTAATATTATTTATTATCTGTGGAATTATAATTCCAACAGAAAGTTTTTTAGGTGGAATAAGACGCACGTAAGATTTTATTTTAAAATAAAAAAAAAGAAAAATTAATTTAAATTATTCTATATAGATGTGAATGTAAAGCTGTTTCTGATACGGTTCATTTACCATTTCATAAATGGAAAATTTCAAGTTGTGCATTTTGTTCATGTAATAATGCAGCTATGGTAAATTGTGAACAATCATGTCAAGATATGGTTAGAAATTATGCTAAAACTGGCTGTGGAAAATTAGTTCGAGGTTCAAAAGTTGTTTCTAAATATGATGCAGGTGGTTGTGGAAAAGCTGTTGGAAAAGAAGTACACAGTTGTGCTTAAAATAAGACATTATTAATTTGTGTTTTTTTTTTGATATTGTTTGATAATGTGAAAAAAACACATTTATGCATATATACAAATAAATAATTTCATGAAAATAACAAAAAAAAAATATTCTTGTTTTTTCCCCAGTTTAGTTAAATAAATATTTTTATTATAGTAAAATAATAGTAACGAAAATAGTTGTTATCATTAATAGACGAATGATCTTATACAATCTTATTCGCCGTTCTCTTTCTATCTTTATATTCCAAGTACATAGATATAATATCATTTGACCTTGATATTCATAGTTTGTAAATTTGTATACCTCGATCTGTCATCTATTTGATTCAATAAAAGATATTATATAGACATCTTATTTTTGTTATTATTGTCATCAGTTATTTTCTTTTACTAAATAATACTAAAGGAAAAGAAAAGAATAGGAAAACAAATATGTCTTATTGCGTTGTTTGACTTAACTGATATTTTTTTG
>JAJEKB010021303.1:260366-275722 GCA_022393335.1 Macrotrachela quadricornifera
AACAAATATGTCTTATTGCGTTGTTTGACTTAACTGATATTTTTTTGTATAAACTGAGTTTATGAAAGTATGAAAACTGAATACTATTACCATTAATATTGTCATCATTTGTCTTTTTATTCATATATATTTTTCAGTAAATAGACTTATGAACTTATATATAAAATCTTCAATTGCATACTATGCATAATCAAGTAACAGAGATTTTGTGATAATTATTAAATATATATATATATACCGATGAAAACGATCGTAATTGCACAAGAAAAAGATATGTACATATGCATTGACCTTTTTTGTCTTGAAATTCTCCTTCAGCTATTGATCGAATAATAGATTTAGTCAAAAATCAGTTTTACCTGTATAGGCATTTATTTTTTGTACAATATCCGTTTGGTATAACAAGATCATACAGATACGATCTGACTCTCCGTTTTATTGACTATTTGCCTAAGATTTACTCTTTTCTCCTTGACTCTAAGGTTCTCCAACATCCAAATCACGATTCATTTATCAAAAAGTTCACTGCTTCTTCTATTTCAATACATATTTACTACATACGACGTCAATTTTTTCGAGTTGCCATATTAGTTGATCGTCTCCTAAAAACTATAAATCTATGATTCATAATTATTTCTTTGTTACATAATTGAAGTATCATATTACATATAACAAAAATTCAGTGATAATTTCACTAACATCAAGTATTGAGAACAAATAGATCGTTTCAAAAAATAATTGATCAAGATCAACATCATCACTTTCGTTGGACCATGAAGTATGATTTAGTACTGTTTGATTTTTTTCATAGGTACATCTTTGACTCAAGGTAAAATATATAAAGACGATTATTCATTACAGAGAGATATTTTTTGTCAAGGAATAGGTGAAAAATTAATTTATTTTCCTACATGATATAGCTGTACTTTCATCGAATTTACACTTCTAACTTCAATACTATACTACTTAATAAGATCATTATTATTCATACTAAAAATATGTGTAAATGATTTGATCTTATTTCAATGTTTTTTTCGAATTTTGGGAATCTTCTAAACATATTGGTGATACTATTTCCATAGCAATTTGATAGGTTATAATCTTAATAAGCAAAGTAGAATAGATTATTCATATCATGTAGACTATTAAAAGCGTTTCTCTTCTGTTGCTTCATCTTGATGTAGTATTGAATAAAAGATTAAAAAGGAAGAAAAAGAGCGTTGTTTTTTTTCTGCATTCCAACATTTGTTTAAGGAACCCTATATGATTAAGGAAGAAATATATAATTATAATCACTAGGAGATAAAAATTTCTTGACTATGAAAATAATGAGTTTTGATGTTCATACTTTTTTGTAGCAATCATTATAAAAATAACATCTGTCATTTCAGCGTTACTTATTTATAATTCTTTTAGATTAAAGTGTCTCACATTAGAAGAAAAGAAAAATCAGAAAAGAGAAATTTGAATTTTTTATCAACATGTTATTTATGGATCATCTTGTATCTGTATTTTGTCTAATAAATGTGAACGATAAACAGAGAACATTATTAGTAACGTCTTGTCTGTCAAAAATATTCAATTATGTCACTTTTTCTATCTGTAGAAAAAAAAAATTAAGAAATGGCATGAACTCTTCTTCGTTCTTGATCCTTTGGTTATAAGATTTGTATATATTTATGATGAATTTTGGTTCAGATGACAAATCTTTTATGACCTTCATTTTGATGTTGTTTAATGTCATTTTCTTTCCGGTAGTTGTTCTGAGCGTTAGTAATGTTGAATTTTTAACAGTTAGTTGTTGTGAAGAATATTATATCAATCTGATATAAAATCTATTTTAAGATTATTCTTTTTTTTGAAATACTCAAATTTTTTATCATTTCGTCAATATAAACATCTTTATCAACAAATTCATAGTATATAATTATTCTCATGTTAAAATAATGACCAGCTTTTCGAATTCGACTACTATTGGCGTGGTATTAAATGTCATTTCAGCTGTTAGGGATTCAATCACCGTTTTTATTGGTTGTATTCTGATATATTGTCTTGTTCATCGACTCATTTATTCCAAGCGTCAACAAAGTCGAACTCATATCCAAGTTCCTATCATTCTTTGTATCAATAATCTCTGTATACTCGTTGTGAAAAGCATCATTCAATGGATTAATATAACTTTACCTACATTCGGATTAGATTTTCAATTTATTAGTGAATTTAATGATTCTCTTCTTTGTCACTTTCGCACCTATTTATTCGGATCAATACTCGTTGCTGCTTACTGGATGTGTGCACTTCAAGCATTCTTTCGTTTTGTTCGTGTTATTTTTCCAAAACGTGTATGGCTACACAGACCCATAATCTATCTCAGTGTATTCATTCCAAGTCAATTTGTATTTTCTTTTGCTAGTATTCTACCTATTTTCCTCGCTGATGCCTTTCCTCTGCTTTCCAATGAAGCTTATTGCAGTATATCACAAAATGCAATTGTGCTCTTAATATATGCATATATCATCACTTTTACTCCACCCTTGATCATTGTTTGTACATGTTACATATTTGTTCTCTTGAAAATGCATCGTCCACCATCACTACGCTCCTTACAACAGCGGAATCGAAGAGATTATCTTGTAATACGTCGCATTGTGTCCATGATTGTCAGTTTAAGTACGTAAACTCTTTTATGTACTATCGTTTTGATTGTTTATATATCTCGAGGTCATCTCGATCCACTATACTATCGAATAATATGGTTACTATCATCAGTTGGCTCATTTTTATTTATGTTTATTCTTCCATTTATTGATCCTCAAGTGCATGAACTGTTTAATGGTCGTAAAATTCTACTTAACTTGTAATCAAATATCATTTGACTGAGAGAAAATTTTTAATGCATATTGTGATGAAATTAAAACGTGAAAATCTTATTGTTGATTAAAAAACACAATTTACATATTCCTTATATTTTATTTCGATTGTGATCTATACATACATACGAAAATATTAGAATACATTTTAGATTATCGCTTATACACTGACAGAAAATAAAAATTTTAAGCATCACTCACCCATGTAAGCATGAAACTCAAATGTAAAACGATATTGACAGCGTCTCGACGTGTTTCATAACAATTTGATTGAAGGGGTTCAAATGTGTCTCAAATATTTTTTCATTCGTATTTGGATACAATCATATTTCCGAGCACCTTTGTGCACGTGTATCAAACACGATTTTATTCCAAAAGTTTTTGCTTTAGAAGAGTTAACTAAGTGATCAAAATCGACAGTTTATATACATTTTATTCTCCAAAACTTCATTAGATTTCTAATAAAGAATGCTTAGATGACAATAAAATGGATAAAAACTCAGTTAAACATACTAAAAATCGCCCATATTTATCTGCAGCTATTATGAATAATAATGAGACAATACTGTAATAATTCACAGCTAACCAATGCTCCTTTAGCAAACTCCTAATATTTTAACCTCGAAAAATATACATCACAATGAAATAAAGTATTTAACCAATGAAGTTCCTATTCAAGTATATTTTATTTCTTCATGAGAAAAGATTTCTTCTCTAGTATAGCTTAGTGATGTGTATGAACGAATTTTAATCACTGGTTCATTTGTTCAAATCTGATCGTCATCACTAATGGTAAAATTTAATCTATTTGCCAGGGTAGACTAACATCAGCGAAAAATATTGATGATGATGACTAAGTTCGAATCTGAGATGGATTCAAATATTTTTTCAAAATTTTTAGTTTTTATATTGATGATAAAATTTCTTGTTCTGAGTGGCCATACTTCATTTAATATTTATGAATATATAATAACAGTTTATGATGATCAATCATCTATGACTTGATATAGTTTTTCAATGGAATCGTTTTTGTTAAGTGTGATTATCATACATTGGCAATAATTCATGTATATATAGCATCATCGTTATAATGTGAATATCAAAGTCTGATGATTGAAGATAGTCAAATCGCATTTTGATAAATAGTAGACACTATTAGTATCCCAAATTTACAATACATAGTATTATATACAATCAATTATAAATGATTAAAGTTAGTTCACGAAAATATAGCATATTCTAATATGATGTGAAGGACGTATCTATCACATCAATGACTATTATTAATATCCATGCTCATCCTTCAGATTGTTTTAATATATATAGTTTTATAGAGCCCGATGAGCTCTATTCAACTATGTAAATATATGAAAGAAAAAAATTTTACTCCACTTCTGAATTACCTCGTGCCAATAAAACTCGTTTCGACGAACTTTCATTTAGTATAAAATTCATTATTTACTCTATTTGAAATTATTGCAGTACTTTCCCTATCAAAATATTATTTCCAATCCTGTAGAACCGTATAATACTAAAAGAGTGATTATCTGTAATAACTCTTAATAAAACTGACAAAGTTTATTGTGCAATATCTCTCGTTTAATTTCTCGAAACTCACCAGTTTCTCCTTACACGGATAACTAAAAACTGCTAATTCCATAGGAGAACACAAGTTTAACTTAGAAAATTGATCAAAAGTCGTTGCGAAATAGAGCATTGCAACTTCATTGAGTGATGTCACTGAATTAATATTGAAAAAAAACTGAAATATTTTTAGAGCAAAAAGTCAACATTATCCACTCTTGCTCTTTTAGATAAAATGTATCATATGAAAATGAATCTGGATGCGTGCTTTTGCCATTTGGACATGAAATAAATAACTAGTTTCTCTACCAATTTTACTCATCTTCTTTATTTAAGTTTTAACAAGAACAAATCATTTATTCAAATTTTCAACAATATTTTTAAGTATTTCAATGATATCAAGAACGACACATCTACAAGAATTACTAATAAAACTGATCACTGTTATTTTACTATTGAACTAAAATGCGACCAATATTCAGATAAGTCTATCGAACAATCCAGTACTATTAACCCTTTCCGGTCGGATGTTGCCATTTGGCAATATTTTGCCAATATCACCTTAGAATTTATCTTAAAGTGATGAGATATAGTTTCTTAAGTGGGTTGATAATTAATTGCATGGATTTTAGGAGAAACTTACGTCTTATCAAGAAAAGAGAAAGCTGTTATTGACGAAAGGGATAGATTCTCCCTCTACAACCCGAAACAGCCTCCAAGTCGAAATGATCTATCTTCTATTTGTCTAAGCATTCGGTACGAGAAGTAATAAGTGATTAATGTTTCTCTCTAAATCCATTATCTATTTTATCAATAGGATGAATTTTTCAGTTTACTCGAAGAACAGAATTCAAGCATGTTATCATTTGACAACATCCGGCCGTAAGGGTAGAAAACGTGTTTTCCTCGATGGAAGTTCAATAATTTGGTATTAGTCTTCGTTTAGACCAGAGACCGAAATGAATACAAAAATGTTCATTCGAATTCCATTCAACTCACTTAGTGAATACAAAAAAAGAAAATGCTATTATTTCTGCACGCTATCGGTTATATTTTGACGTTTTCTTCTCGTGCTGATATTTCATTCCTTTATCTAGTCTATCAACAATTATTCAGAGATATTGGAACTATTAAAGCACGAAAAATATCAATCAATCGCAAAATTTAAAATATAGTATAGTAGCCTATCTAAATCAAGAATTTATCCTTCATAAATAAATTAAAAACATATCTAAAAAGCTCAAGAATTCCGTGAGTCGCGAGAGTGAAGACGAGGAAAGGATGAATTTTGTCTATATTTCAAGAATATTCTCGAACGGTGCGATCAACAACTGAGTAAATTACTATTTTTCAAAAAAATTAAACTTAGCGATTATCGGCAGCAATGGCTATCATAAATTTCAAGTCGTGCCTACACTTACCTTGTACAATACCACAAATAATGAGTAAACAAAGAATGCCCACTAATTTTATATCGTCCCTCACTTAGATCAGAAGCAAAAAAGTGGATTTTTGATGCATAAAAATGTACGTTGAATGTTTAAAAAACGAGTTTCAGTTTTCAAGACAAATATGTTTGAAAACATTTACTCAGATATATTTACATCTTCTATTCAAATAAGTGTCATTTTACAAGTTAAAATATGTGTGTCATATATACAACAGTGGCGACATTTCCTTGTGTGTCCCACTTGATCATCCTCATAAAGCATTCTAGTATTACAATGCTAAACATTATTAGAAATCTTGTATTAAATAGACAGTACTCCACCATGTAGACTTCATTTCAATGTTCGAATTCTTCCGCCAATAGATCTAGAAGAAAAGTTCATATACACTTCAGTTTTGTAACAAGATGAGTCAGGTAAAAAATATCGAATAATATTTTATATTTGTATCATCTAATTATGCAACTTGTAGAAATTATTAGTCTTTTCTGTTATATATGTAAAACTTAATTGTTCAATCATCAGTTACGTACAATATTATACTTTCAATATGATCGTCCAACTATATAGCTTAAACATTGAACAGAATAAAAGTATTTTCATTCGACTCGTTTCAATTCGATTTATTTTCGGTCTTCGGTCCACACTGTCAAATGAAAATATACTTTGTTCATTTACTCATCTCTTAGACTCAACGTAAGATATATTCCAATAATACTCAAAACCTTTCCGAAATAGTGTAAATTCCATCTGCTTTCATAAGAAAGCTCACGAATTTACCGAGATTCTAACAAGGTTCGTCATTTTTGATAGTAATTTGAATAAGAATATTATGATGTACTCTTACTAGAAATTCACTGAATTTGAGAGCTTCTCTAGAAAAAATTGGTGAGATTTGCGTTATTTTAGTCAATTTTTTAGCATTATTGAAATATATCATCTTGAAGCTGTAAGATATGGTTAGATGACTAAAGTTTGCTTTTGTTTGACAGTCTCGACTAAAACTAACAGCAACTTATTGGGCTTCTATCGAGCAAAAATGATTCATTTTTTCCAACTTTTTGTATCCTTATGGTCGGATGCTGCAAAATGGCAACATGTTGGCGTTCGGCTCAATGTCAGTTCGTTAAACTTCAAGATGGAATTCGGTAACCCTCACACCTAAAGAACAAAGAATATATAGAAGAAGAAGAATTTTTTGCTAGCTATCTTGTGGTAGCCGGCCGAAAAGGGCTAATAGTGAACCGGTTTATTCTCTGTAAAATGGGATTACTTTATTGATTACATTTGTGTATAGAAAGATGAATCATCTTTTGAGGTAATCTACGTGTGACGTGGTTCTCATCAATTGTACGCGCATATTGTCCTGTATTACTCAACTACATAGCAATTTTTAATTTCATTCTCGGTAGAACGAAAGAAAACAATATACATCTGGACTATTGGATTGTATTTTTTTATTTTTTTCTCTTCCTCTACACGTGTGTGCATCACTTTCAAGTATTACTAACTAACAGAATGGTGAAATTTGTTTTTTGTTTTACTCCATGTCTTATTTAAAAAAAAAAAACGATTTTCTATTGCTTTCAGAAGTTTTGAAATCTCACTCACAGCATTATTTCTCTGAAAAAACCAAATCAATCAATTTTTTTATCCAAAAGACAAATTTTTTATTTATGGCATCACTAGATGGTGTATTCAACAATACTTATGGTCTTAAACAAAGTGAAATAGATGAAATAAATCAAACATTTCGGGAATTTGATTTAAATAACGATGGTTATATAACTTGTAAGGAAGTGAAAGAATGTTTAAAACGTACAAATGTAATTGCCGAAGATGGTGTTATTGATTCTGTATTAAAACAAATGGATTGGAATCATGATCGAAGAGTAAGCTATGGTGAATATCTTAAATTTATGGCAGCGATTTTTCAAGATGAACATACTGATTTGAAACGACAATTGGGAAATGCTAGTGTTTTTACGGGATCTTTTACTAAAAGAACATCTTAAATATGATTAATTCTGCTGAGTAAAACACATATTCTTATTCATATTATTGCATGTAATGTACGCTTTTGAAAAATAAAACCAAGCCACAATTAGTTTTGTATTGTGAAATAAAATATTTAATGTGCATAACTACACACTTCAAAAATCTATTATCAATATTAAATTGAAATATTTTAGGTGTTATGTTCTCTCAATTTTGTCATTGTCCGTAATTAAATATATTCAAAATTTTCATTTGAATATTCTAGTGTGAATTGCTCTGTGCTAATCAATTTTCAACACTATTATACTTCTGATTTTCTTACAAGATCTCTAGTACTTTGTCGTAGAAGACAGATCATAAGAAGTCATACGAAGTGTTATCTTCAGAGATATCTGCAAAAATCATAATCTCCTAAATTAAAATTAACGTTTAAAATATTAATTCTTCTATGATAATAACGATCAAATAGATTAAAAAAAGAAGGATCGAGTATCGAGTTACTCCCGGACATGCGAAACAGAAGTCTCGCATCCTAATGCTTATGGCTCATGAGGAAAGAACAATATGGTGAACGCCCGGAAGCGCGGCTCGATTCATTTCTATTCATAACGTATCTTCATTGTATGCTGTTTCATATTGCATGTTGTGTAATTACTTTTCTTTTCTGCTTAATGTGTCATAGTTAACGACATGATCGAAGAGCACATTGGTAGTATTTTATATATCAATAATAGTGTTTGACTAATCTTCAATCAAGTTACCTAATAAGAAAATGTTTTTACACAAGTCAATAGTATCCTGGTATTTACAAGACAGATAAATTCATTTACCATTTGATCGTGTTCAACGCACTAAACTAAAAAAGATTGATATTAGGCTTTTTTTCCATATGGTTTATATCTATTTATTTCACGATCATTGTATTTTTTTTTATAAAACTAGACTATTTAATGTAGGTGTTTTTATTGATAATATGTTTGAACATGAACATTTTTTTACTTAAAAAAAAATAAACGAAGGTGCTCAGCTTTCACTTTCCTATGGTATAACATATGTAATAAAACAATTTTTGATATTAACTTTAGTTATAGCACTTTATTTGTGTATATCTTTCGATCGCTCTCATCAAATTATTGGTTGAAATCTTCTGAACTAGTAGACACAAATCCTTAATATCATATTAGCAAAATACTGCACGAATATAGAATAGTACAGAGTGGTATGAGGAGTGTACGCAGAAATTACAAGAAAGTACGAAGGGAGTATGGGAAATACGGAAGTTTCGCTTGTCTCCCTTGTTTGTAAGACATTCATAAAAGACGAACGACTACTCATATTTCATAAATTTTTTAAACCAAGTTTATAGAGCTTATTTTTAAAAACATGAATGTACAGTTACCTATGCATGCAGCGAAAACCGTCATCAATAAAACAACATTGTATTACATTTACAAAGAATGTATACAATAGAAAAATTACTTTCCTTTCTGAATGAAATAATCAGTGTTCATATTTCCATATTGAAGTATATCAACTAAACATCACGACATATGATAAATTTCATATATATAGCAATTCAACAGTGCCTAATCCACTAAGTTAGTGGTTACAATAATCTGATGCTTCAAAATAACGATAACCTAATCATGAACTCAGAAAACATTTAGCTAGATAAAACCTAAAACAAATACATTAGTGACAAATTATTAGTCAAAACTTGTGATAAATAAGAAATTAATTTGACATGTATATTTTACAATATCGTGAGTTCAATATTTCAATGCTACCAATCTTTAGCTAAGTAAATACAAATCTCGATGATAAAAAGGCCATGTTTTCCATCGCTTGGTAGATCTCACCAAGTTCTATCTGAAACGAATATTCATTCAGTTGACTCAACAGTTGAACCGAAATATTTACCCTTAATATTAGCCGAAATTTTCCAGTCTTCGAATTCATTGCCAAACTGGAAATCGATGCAGCCAATGAATAGGATCGAATTACATACCAACCGATACATTTCATAGAGTTCTATCTAGCAAGAGTATTTTTTCAACTGGCATAAGTCGTGGAACGAATATTAGCCCGAAATACTGCTTCTTTTGCTTTGAACAGGCCTTTAAACGGAGCATTGTGGGATTTTTTATCTGTTTTGTGGACAGAAAGTTTTTAAATGACCAGCATCCTGTTATATATTCGATTCTCTATCGGGCACAAACGCCTAAGTGAATATTCGCCCAAAAAAACGCGAATCTGCTGTTAATTTCACATGCACATAAAACGCGTTTCAGACACGGTCTGAAGCAAAAAATATTTCGAGGAGAATGATGTCAATCGTTTTTTCGTTCTTGTCTTTGTCGCTAATTAACGTTACATTCTACCCTTTTCTACGCTTTTTATGAGACGGGGAAGAACAGAATGAAAAAAATTTAAAGAAAAAAATTTTCACTCCGAGCACAGAAAAATAAACCGATCAAAGGTACATATTCATTATACAAGTAAACCTTTCATTCTGCTCTTCTTCGTCAAATAACATTTCTTTATATGAAGTAAATATAACTAATACTGTAAAAAAAACAATCGTTCATCTTCTAATTCAAAGAAATGTCCATACAAACTAAATCAAAACAGTGCTCAACATGCAAAAACGAATCAAAATCTACTTGTACAGGATGTCAACAATTCTTTTGTATCAAGGATTTCTTGGAACATCGACAAAACCTTTCCATTGAGTTTGATCGGGATGTTGTGAGAAGTTATGATGAACTTCGTGAACAAATTGATCGAATACATCAATCAGAGGATTGTTCCATTGATCCTTTTTTGATAATTGATCAATGGGAAAAAACAACAATCGATCAAATACACAAAAAGGCAGAAGAACTTCGTCATCAACTTATACAAATGCTCAATTATGACAATGATAGTTTAATAAAACAATTGAGAAATTTAAAAACAGAAATTTCCCAGCGACAAGAAGGCGATTTCGATGAAGTGAATATTAAAGATCTTCAACAACGAATAAATCAATTACAAAAATCCTTTGGACAATTAGCATTAAAAAATACAATCAAAATTAAAATTGTGCAAAATAATCAAATCGATTGGAATCAATTCATTTATATTGAAAAACAACAACAACAAACAAGTAAGTCAATCAAGAAATTGTTTCAGAAAATGATTCGAATAAACAGATCTCCGAAAGAAAATCTTGAAACGCTTGAAATCAATGAAGAAATTAATAGAGAAAACAGACAAGAAGAAATTTTCAGTTTTCTCATGATTATCTATGTGTTTTCAACTTTGGTCGAAAAACAAATTTTTATTAGATGTCTATTGACACGATCGAAGTTCCATTTTAATAACGACTATTCTAGTTTCAAATTGATATGAGCCAATCATTATTGTTAAATAATGTATGAAAAATATATTTTAAAGTCTGAGAAAATCTGAAATTTGTTAAAAGATGATCGTCAATTTCGATTCAAATCAAAACAAGACAGGATCTATCAGGTTCGAAAACATTTGTAGAAAATCGTAATACCATGAAAAGACGTTTTATCATTGACATTGACGAGCCATTCGTAAGAAAATGCAAAACGATTGGAGAAGTGAGCCTCTCGGTTTAAAAGATCAATTGTAATCGACACTCAAAATGTTGTACTTTGATGTTTTATGTCTATCAAATATCTTTGAAAACATCGATATCGAATTGAAATCTAAAATGAACTTGTTAACCATAAATTGACATGTCAAAAGAAATTTTTTTCATTGTTTTTATCTAAGGAAAGAGTCTTATAGAATAATCCTTTTCTTTTCATTTTTATCAACATTCAAATTAATGAACATCACATATATGACCCATATCATTTCGTCTTTCATTACAGGACAGATACACCAAATCGACATTATGCCTAATGCCAAATGGACGCAAAATGGTATCACGATAGCTGGGTTCCAGAACCAAAGCAATGAACCGAACAAACTGTATAACCCTCGATGTTTATATCTTGATGATGATCAAAATATTCTTATCGCTGATGAATCCAATCATCGTATTGTTGAATGGAAATGTGGGTCAACGAATGGACAAGTGATAGCCGGTGGAAATGGAAAAGGAAATCGAAATGATCAATTGAATTGTCCTACTAATGTAATTGTCGACAAAAACACAAATACTCTCATCATCTGCGATCAAAGCAACCAGCGAATAGTACGATGGCCTCGTCGAGATGGAACAAGTGGAGAAACGATCATCTCGAATGTCAAATCCTTCAGCTTGAAGATTGATAACGATGGATTTTTCTATGTCTCTGATTATAACAGACACGAAGTGAGACGATGGAGAATCGGAGATACTCAAGGAACCTTGGTGGCAGGTGGTAATGGAAAAGGTGATGGTCTCAATCAGCTTAATCATCCTCGGACCGTATTTGTCGATCATAATCAATCAGTATACGTATCGGACTGTAACAATCATCGTGTGATGAAATGGATGAAAGATGCGAAAGAAGGAATTGTTGTCGCAGGTGGTTACGGTCAAGGAAATTCTCTAACACAATTATCTTTTCCTCGAGGAATATTTGCCGATCAATTGGGCACTGTTTATGTAGCTGACTACTCGAATCATCGAATAATGCGTTGGTCAAAAGGATCAACGCAAGGAGATGTGATTGTCGGTGGAAATAATATAGGAACACAGCCGAGTCAATTCCATGGTCCTGTTGGTTTTACATTTGATTCTGATTGTAATCTTTACGTTGCTGATTACTGGAATCATCGAGTTCAAAAATTTTCGCTTGAAGATTGTTCATGTTTTGTTGAATGAATATGAGTTTCATCTGTATCTATTGAACATTAAGATGATTGAGAAATTTAAATGGATATTTATAAAAAAAAGAAAAACCTTTTGATTTGTCAATTAAATTTCATGTTCAAATATTTGACGAAAGAAAGATATTTGTTTGACTTGTCGACAATTAGATTAGTTGTTTGTGGCAAAAAAGAGCTAGAATAAAAAAAAAGATCGACTTTAGTTTGGTGAAAAGTTGAATAGCAATTAACAAATAGAATCTTCAATCATTTTAATTTTAATTTGACTTTTTGAATTCTGCTCTGAGCAATTGATGTTTCTTCTCGTCAGATAAAATTTTTAATTGAATGAACAATGATGCGATTTGAATAATTTTTATTCATCAACAAACTTAATACTTGTAATCATTAATGGAAAAAATCTTTTTGTTGGCATACAATTGATTGATTTTATTTTCTATAATTTACAGACTAGAAGACGAAAATATCCGTTGAAATATGACATAGTGAAATTACAATTTAAAACGGGCATACTGACTGAAGCACAGTGAGCAGCCTGGAGACAAAATCGATTTTCGAAATTTGAACTTGTGTCATAATTAGCATTGAAGCTACTATATGATTCTGCATCTGCGTGCATTTTGAATGCTGCTCTCTAAAAAGTATCTAGTAAAATAACAAGTATTACAATGTACGTAAAATAAATGAACATCACCAATACTATTTATAGTAGTAAAATGTGTGTTTTAAATTAAGTATTTAGTTATATTCGTTGGTTATTATGTAATTATACGATATTATACATTTATTATATGTTACAGACCGTTTGAACTTCTTCAAGAACTATAGACTACAACAACATAATAAACTTACCATTAATTTGGTGAAAAATAGCCAGTGCCCCATAATACAATTCGTTAGAAGAATTTTGCAGAAGTTTAAACACAAGTTTAAATTTGTCATTCGATAGAACATGTCATAATGTATCTTCAACAGAAGCGCAAAGTTGCAATATTGAATCTTTTGTCGAGATATTTGATTTTTACGGCATATTGTACCACAACATCATGGTCTCTGTCAGATTCATTTGACAAAATCAGCTTTCGAATTTTGACTTGAAACTTTGTGCAAGAAAACATCACAATGAGACTTGTTGATTCAAAAAGTTTCAAATTTTTCAGTTGTTCCTATCCTTGAATGTAAAATATTTAACATTTTGTGCTATAAATGATATGAAAAAAAGGGTATTTATTTCTTGTACTCTTCAGAGATGTGCATTGCACGGGCGACGCGAATCGTTTCACCTTAATGTCAAATATGGCGCAGCTTTTTGGTGGTTGCGCCGTCGGAGAAAAGCATGTCAGTGTATAAATTCTAGAATTATAGCTAACCACCTTAGCTCTTTTAACACTGGACTGTCATAAAAGGAAATTTTCTGTAAGAAAATCTTCGAAGACGGTCTTAATCTTATCTTTAAGAATCACTTGATATTCGTATTGATGCTATTGTTTTCCAAAGGACTATGGAACTTTTTCTGGCTAACATCGGTAACCCTGCTCCAGCGACAGTCAATGGACAGTCAAATGATGGAAAGTGTCGTCCTAGATTTTTTCTTGTTAAAGACCTATTCCAGTCAACTGCCTAAATAGTGAAAATTCACAATTTTGATCTTTTCGCGACTGCTGCGAAGCAAGGTGCTGGTTTAGTGAATATTTTTAATGGGCTCACTACTAATACTATATTTTCACCAAGTACACTTACATTGAATGATACAGAAAGAAAAGCCAGTTCATACAAGGTCAATGTGATTAATATAGGCACTACAACAGCTTCTTACAGACTGAGTCATACTGGAGCTGCGTTGGCCACTGGTGTAACGGCGAATGACGATCAACTTTTAAATGTACTATTGAATTCACCACTCTTTGCCGTAAGTCTTCTGTGAGAACGTGATTGATATAGTTCTTTAAGGCTTTCTTTTACTTCAGAACCAACTGAAACTTCTTTTCTAATCGTTTCTCAAAACTCACGCCCGAAAATCTTCATTTCATGGTCTTATTTTGCTTTCTAAAGTCAACGGCTGCTGATACTATTTTTGTACCTTGTTGTATATCTTTTTAAGGCGATTAACGAGAAGCAACCTTTGCCATTAGGAGAACTGATTGATCAACATTTTGTTGTGAGAATAGTCTGAAAAATTCCCAGTTATAAAGAAATTTCAAAAGAAAGTTTTTTTCGATATGTTAATGTCTGAACAATTTGTGATCGTTTCAAAACTTTTCCCGAATTTCTTACAACGACACTCTCTGCAACTCTTTACAAGTTTCCGGAAAGATCTTGCAAATCATGTTAGATTTCAATCGAAAAGTCTATTCCTTCGAATTTCATACAAGTTTGATTTTGAAAGGATGCATAGTGTATTTAATCCTATGAACTGAGACTTTGAGTACAATAGTGAATGTGTTGCCGTATCTCAACGTTTGTACCAAGTGTGCTACAAATGTTTTGAATCGTAAAACTGTAGAAATTTTAGAAAAGAATGTTTATCAACAATCATGTTAATACATATAGATGTAGATTTTCTTTGAACTATTTTCCATGTCAATTTTATTCATAAATTCGATGATTGATGATTTATGACTTT
>JAJEKB010021303.1:285722-347213 GCA_022393335.1 Macrotrachela quadricornifera
TTAAATAAAATAGATACGTTATATTTTTTTATGAAAGACAAATTAAAGATATGAATGATTTAGAATTTATTATTGACTTAAAGAGATGTTTATATTGAATATAAGGAAAAATTAATATGTTGGTTATTTATATTTATTTGCTTATATAGTTATTTTCTTGATCAACGGGACATATGGGACATTTGTATTAGAGAAAAAGTAGAATATATTTTTTTTATATAAATTTTTTTCTATTACGGGACATTGAGACATTGATTTAATGAAATCTTTTTCTTTCTTTTTCTATTTCTTTTTTTAAAAACTAACTTGGTGCAGTTTTTAATTTACGATGTAGGTTAGACTGCTTCCAAATATTTTAATGTATAGAAATATATGTTTGTATGCATAGAATAGATGTTTGCGACGCATAAATTATATGAATGAATTATAAATTACCCAGGCGAGCAAAAAATCAGTGTTGACTAGCGACATAACTAGTCACCTTTGGATTTAGTGTCTTTCGACTAGGTCGAGACTAGTCTTAAAAATATCGAAACCCGTCCTGACTAGTCGGCTAATGAAAATAATAATAAAATACGAAGATGTGAAGTGGATTCGAACCTTTGGACCGACAATCTTTGACATCTGACGAGTGTTCTGACGGTAGACCATCACGTAAATATGGACTGGCGTCATCTAATGCTAATTAAGTATCAAAAAGACCCCGCCCAACTAGTAGTCAGCTAAAAACTAATTGAATAAAATCGATCGTGACCAGTTCGAAGCGTCGAAAGTAGTGCTTGGCATCAATTTGAAACATCATTTGTGTGTATCATGGCTAGTTCCTCTTTAAAAAATGTTTTCTTAGACTAGTCTAGACTCAAAAGAATCTAAAGTTTGCAGCTTATTTGTGTTCACCCGTATTTGGTCAAAAGTCAGTAGGTAACGCCTTTACACCATCTATCGACATTTTTATTTTCGACCAAATTAGCAGGAACCTTTATTTGCATGCGTATCCAACACAATAACTGGTTTATGAAAAGGAAAAAGACTAGATAATGCAGTGAGATCTTCGGTTTCTTGATAGTATTTAAGACCATTTTATAATCAATTGGTTACACTCATCGAAGCAGTTCGATACGATACTAATCATTACTTCTTAGTTTAATATATGAAAATAATTCTGACGCAGTCATTTATAAAAGTTGAGCAACACATCAGATGTGAAAGTACAGAAAAAACTGAAATTAAATTTAAAAATTTTTTTATCATTACAGAACTTTTATTCTCTCTTCAAAATTTAATATTTACTCCAATAATTATATGGGGAAAATATTTTTACTATAAAGAAATTCCAATTTATCATCCAAAATAAATTGCTTTTTACTGAAATACATACGCTAGTCGAATGAGCATTATAAAAAGGCACTCAACAATAAGTGAACTTTTCGAATTTATATTACTGCATCACATCTAAAGTTTTTGCATTTTCCGATGAAAATCTTTTTAATGTCCTAAAAAGTTGAGGGAAGCTAGGAAAAATCATGTACAGTCATATTTTTAAATCACTATAACAATGTGTAAGTAGATATCTTAATTATATGGCACAATGGTCTGAACGATGGGTAAATAACACATTGTATGCGTGTTTGAATCTAACCTTCATCTTTATATAATTTAATTTAGACTGGTCCGAACTAGACCATGGACTCCATATAACTATCCTAAGCATTACTAGCGGCACTCTTACTTTTTCATTCTGGACCTATATCCGGACGGGCGTCTTGTCGGACTTCATGTCTAGTATATGCATGAGCTATGACTACCGTCAGTAATGTAATCGGGACTGTGAAGTATAACGGCATATACCATGAGACTCTCACTAGTCCAGACGGGAAGTCACGACTAGAAAAATGACGCGTCTTTTCAACCGTCTTTTGCTTACCTGGGTACCCCTCACCAAATTTTTAGAAAGTAGAAGTTATGTAAAATATTTTTTTATTGACTTTCGAGCAGCGAGCTGATAAAATGGCGATATAGATTGGAAAGAGAAATACAGCAATTGAGTTTGACGAACATCTTTTTTTAATGCTCCTTGAAATCATAATTCATCTTCAATAGTTTAGACGAAATGATTTCGAGTAGGGTTGAAAAAAGGCAGCGAATAAAATTGTTTACTGAAATAAATATTTCCATAAAATTTAATAAGTTAAATATGAAATAACTTAATTAAAAAAGTTATCATAGCAATATCACTGAATCTTCGTTTCGTAGGAACAAACCTCCACTAAGAAAATATAAAATAGAGAAATGATGGCGACACATAGATTTCATAGATAAAAATATTTTAAAATGCAAGCTTTTATGAATTGTTCATTTATTAATATCAATCAAATACAATCTTTATAAATATCATTTATGTCTAACCTTACAAATACAACGAAAATGAAAATATTCTTTCGTAAAAAGAAAACAGAATGAATATCATAATGCTCTTACAAAAATCCATTTATAATATTCTAGTACTATTCAATTCGAATCACATAGATTTATTGATGAAGAAAACGATTTTATTTTTATTTTCTGTCTTTTTTTTTATTTTCAAATCTTTGTTTATGTTTAGTTTTCGTTTCTCTATTTTTTTTCGCGCATTCCAAACTCAACTAAATTTCCAAGTGAACTGTGACAGATACATATATATGTCCATTGTTTACATTAATTACATTATGTTGTGCGAACGTAGACAATTATGAATATTAGATAGAGCAGAAAAAACAGTCTTTGAAACTTTAGCATATTATTGTACACGTTTAGTACTATATAACTACAAAGATTCAGATCTATAGCTTATACTATAGATGATAACCTGTAGCAACACCAACATATACTTTTTTTCAATTTTCTTGTAGTTCGGAACTGGCCAAATATTTATACCTTCACTTAGATACATGTTAAAATCTCGCCTTTTTTTAAAAATATGCACCATGAAAAGCTCTACAAAAATTACAATAACAAATCCCTCTTGATTTGTGTGAATTGTTTCTACCAGACTCAGAATAAAAACACACATGATAATATTGCTTCTCATCATACTGTGCATAATAAAAAAAATATTTGGGAGACCATTTCGTTTTGCATGCATCTCATCTTGAGAAAATATTAAAATCTTGAGATTTTTTTCAAAAGGTGCGCCGTCTAAAGCGCTACAAACATTATATAAACAAATCTCCATTGGAATGGAAAAACTTCTTCGAAACCTTTTTTTATTACGCACAATATGGCGAGAAGTGGTACTGCTATATTGATCTTTTATTTTGGGTATGGCACAAACCATTAAGATAAGTTAATAGGAAATTGTTATTAGAATTTTTGTAGAGCTTTTCATGGCGCATCTTTTAAAAAAAATCGAGATTTTAACATGTATCTAAGCCGAGATATAGACAAAATAAAAAAAATGTTGCACGATTCGAAGATGATCCGGGATATTGAAAAATAGTATATCTTAATGTTGCTACAGGTTCTCGTTTATAGTACAAGCTATAGACCTGAAACTTTATAGTTATGTAGCACAAAGTATGTCCAATAATATGTCGAAATTTCAAAGACTTTAATATTGTTAAACGCGAGAACGAAATATTTTAAAGGTATTTCAAAACTTGTAAAACGCCCTTTATATATAAAATAAGAGTTGTATACATTATAAAAGAACTAAAAAAGAAGCTCATTATAGCCGTAATAAGGGGGGGTATCTTCTAATATGCCTTTTGCAGTATTCTTTCAAGAGGGCTCTTCTATTATGGGGGGGGGGGGGGGGGTAAAGTCTTCTAATGTGTCAAGAGCTTTACTTAATAGGTTCTATTAAAAAGCACAACATACCACATGATGCAGTATGAAAAGCTCTGCAGCTTATAAAGGATTGCTTATTGTATAGTTGCACTTTTTATTTAAAAAACGGACAAAATTCTGACCAACCAAATTTCGACTTCGCGAGAACAATGTTGCTTTTTGGTAAAAGATAAATTTATTTTTTCTTATCTTATGTTTTTATTATCAGATATGCTTTATTAGAAAAAACAAAATACACCATAAGATGCAGCGTGAAAAGCTCTACAATTTACAAAGAACCATTATAAAAAGATGCAATAGAAAAAATTAGAATTCATCTTTTACCAAAAAACAATGTCGTTTTCGCAATGTCAAAATTTGATCGGTTAGATTTTTGTCCATTTTGACAATAAAAATGTAACCATAAAATAAACAGTCCTTTATAAACTGCAGAGCTTTTCACGCTGCATCATGTGGTATATTGCGCTTTTTAATAGAACTTATTAAGTAACAATAAAATGAGATGCAAAATGCTGCATGTTTTTGTGCCACACCCATTATGATACAAATGGTACCAGCCAGTTAGCAACAAAAACAATTCTTATCGAAATTTTATTATTATAAGTTCATTTGAATAGTAATCAAATAGCATAGAAAGATACAGCAAAAGACGCTCTATCGTTTCATTGAAAAAGAAATTTTTCTTAAGCGGTCTATAGGAAACTAAGATCGGGACATATTACTTTTGGTATGTCCTAAGTATTTTACTGATGTCCATATCAATGATTTCTCAAAAATAAAGAAAATATAAATTGGAGAGAAACTTTTTCTCGATAGAAGTAGTTTAAAATCCTCAAAAGACATATATATAGAACATTGTTCAATATCATATTTTAAAATAGTGATAGAAATAATTCAGAGATTTCTTGTTATGTAGTGGTCTTTTTTCATATCCGTTGTTATGTTGAAATCGAAATAAAAAATATTTATATCTCACCGACAAGATAGTATATTTCTTGAAGTTCTTTTATATAATTTCCAACAGTGTTCTATCGAACGAGTGCGCAAGTCCACTCTAAAAATGTTGTCTCTCTTACTCAGTGAGTTCGAGAAACGCTTTTTTGTCGTTAAAACGACATGTAATATCAATACGTTTAAACGACAATATATTGATCAAAATACGCGTTTATAACAAAAAACGATTTGTTGTGTTATCGAAGAGAAACGTTATGCTGTCGTTTAAATACTGAATTAAAAATGGGTTAAACCACAATTTGTTAACGATTAAAACTACAATCCCATGTAAAAAAAAGACGAGAAAAATCAGATTTTAATCGATTTTTTGTGATGAAAAAGTCGATTTAAATGGCACGATTTAAATCAGATTTTCATCAGATTTTTAATCAGCAAGAAATCGATTAAAATTAATTATTTTTTGAAAAAAATTGATTAAAATCAATTATTGCGTCAAAAATAATCAAAAATTTTCACATTTAATCGATTTTTCATGATTTTTTGAAAAAAATCAATTATAATCATATTATTAGTCTTTTATTTTTACATGGGAATTTTCCATTATTTTGTCTGCTATAAACGGTTAGATTACTTAAAAAAATCAGATTGATTATTAAATAACAAATATTCATTTTTTTATCAATCTTTCATCAAATACAATCAGAAGGTATCATTTGTTTTTCACAAAACAATGATTTTTTTCAAATATTAATAAGCGAAATTAGCTATACAAATAAATATAATTTCATTCATCTCTAAAACATGAGATATCGACACAGTGACGCAACCAGAAATTTTTTTTGGGGGGGATCGTAATAGAACAAAAAGCATTTTCTGTCTGGCAAAACGAATTAGGCTGTACCCCCCTCCAGGTATTTTACACTTTGGGGGGGGGGGGGGGGAGCCCCCCCCCCCCCCCCCCCCCCCCCCCATGAGTGCGTCACTGTATCGACAGTAGAAGTCTTTTGTACAAATTATCAAACCTATCTGAACTTCTGATCAGATAAAAAGATCTTCAACTGATGTTTTATGTTTTTGAGATGAATAAAATTATATTTGTTTATATCAGAGGTGGGTGAATCAATACATTTTTCGAATTTCTACTTTGTAGAACTCATATATTTTTTCTTGCCACGCATCCTCAATTCTTCTTAGAGACAATTTTTCATTACAGACCTTAGCAACCAAGATCAAAGGTCTTGAGGTGTGCTTTCGTAGTAACATGGGGGCGAGCGGAGTGGAAAAAAGATCTAGGGAAAATGAAGATCTATACGCAAGTTTTTTTAAGCATCGGGTGGAGAGAGAAGAGAACAATCAAGATCAGCAGCCATTTTCCCTAGCAATGAACGAGAAAAGCAAGTATCATTTAATGCATTCTCTAATAGGATATGTGAGTTCCACCTTTTAATTCTAAAGGGACAGCGATAACATGCTTTTCAGTTTAATTTTATAAGGAATCTTATCAAAAGGATTTTTAATTAAAAATATATTTTATACAAAAGGCAACGTACTTTTGACTACCTCACTGTTCGAATTGTGATGATTCATAGATTCTTTTCGGATACTTCTGCATGGTGCACACAAATTCTCTCATAGTTAGCACGTTGTTTCATAGGTTATGCAATTTATGTATGATTAAAACAGTTAATGAATACGACGAGTGTATCTGTATGAAAACCTAGTAGTATCAAGGAATAATTGTATAAAATTAATTCTTACAAATTTCAGAATTAGAAATATGGCAAATTGTTCGTGATCAAATTACGACATTCCTTATACAAGTGACTGTATTACTGCTAAGTGGAGGATATGATGTGTACTAAAATGCAATTCTTTCATTTATTTTATCGTACATGCAACTATAACAATACATGTAGGTTATTATATGCGATCACAAGAATACAAAAATCGAGGGAACCTGAAAAATTTTTGGATGCAGTCGATTCAATTGAATAAAAGCGATGAAGCAAACAAAGTTCAATTCATAAAGTGCGCCTTTTTATACGAGCAGATGAATTTTTTTTCTCATGAACGAATGACTCGAGTCGCACAGTCGAGTCAACGTCAGCTAATTTTCGAGTCCGAGTCGAGTCAGAGTCATGACTCAGACTCACCCACCTCTGGTTTATATAGCTAATTTCACTTATTAACAATTGAAAAGAATCATTTTTCTCTGCAAAATAAATGATATTCTCTAATTGTATTCTGTGAAATGATGAGAGTATCATTAAGGAACGGAATTGAGACGTAAATTAATTGGTTAACATCCAATATCAACATAATGAAAAATTAATTTTTACACATAGTTAGGGAGAAGGTAACTGAATGGATGAAAATGTTACAAATAAATAATGTCGATATTTCTATCTACTACATACACTCGTAAGGACAAATCTGTTGCATTACTGACGTCTTATCTTTACTATGGCTATTTCTCTCTCATTGTGCAAATATTGTTTGATATGCGCATTGGATAATCTACTATAATAATAAAAATTACAGCAATTAATTTTGTTGTACGACTAGTCCAATTGTCATTAGAATTTGTAATTCATGACTGACTTGTTCCATTAAATCTATATTAAATCTCTACAATTGTTATCTTATATAATGATTAAGAAGATATATTCGTCATAACAGAACTATAATATCACTTAGATGAAAGTAAAATATGAAAAGCTAGACAATTTGTAGATTAAACTAAAAAACAGTTATACATATTCACTACTTTGTTTTCTTATGATAAAGGAAGTGGATATGTACACACAGGTAGATATAATCAACATATTATTAAATATGAAGTCATATTATAGTATTATATATATTTGTTGATTAATTAAAATTAAATATCTAAACTTTTTCATAATTTTATTAATACTTTATTACATACTAATAAAGTATAAATCAAATAGTAAAACTACACAATTATAGAAAAAAATTAAGTCAAATAAAGATCAACAACTCACCAACATATCTGGTGCTTTTTCTCTTTGGTTTTAAAGAAAACAGTTGAATTTCATTATTTTCAAAAAATTTAACATAATGATCATGTAAAAGATACCTGATCATAAAATATTAAAGATGGAACATCTCTATCTCTAATGCTTTATCTGTTATAACTAAATAATTCTGACAAATTTTCTCATTTTTCGATCGTTATGAGTTAAGTTTTAATTATTCGTAAAAACAATTTTATTTAATTTTGTATAGCATTTTATTTTAAAATAAATTCATAATGTAATCGAGCCAACTCTTGGTTTGATCTTGATTCTTCTTTTATGTCTTCGAACAGGACATTTATTATGACATACATATATTACATTTTGGCATCGAACACAGTTAAATAATTCTGTCATTATTTTTCAATTATATTTCATTGAAGGAGGTTTTACATTCCTTAATTGAGTAAAATTAATGCACCAATTTTAAAATTTTTTCTGAAAATGTGCCCAATTATCAATTTACTTTTTAAAGCAAGAATCTTTATCTTGCTTTATTTTTCTAGTCGAAGAACTACGATAAGCACGAAACAATATACTTAAATTTAACTATAATAGCAGCATAGACCTTTTTGTGATAGATATTGAGAATGATTATGACAGACTTTTTAATGATATAATAGTATTTATTTGGTACTATAAACGAGGTTATATTAAATCGGTCCATTTTATTATAAAACTTATCAATTCACTTCATTTGATTTGTAAAACTATTAATAAGTTCAATAGAGAACAAGATTAAAGTAAGGATGAATCGGTCGATCTTAATAAAGGCTATGTTCTCCGATATCAAGTTATTTGATCTTTTCAATTTTTCAGCTTCCTATTTTTAAGCCAATTAACTAAAGAAAAGAAAATATAAAATTTTTCTTTTTATAAGTCATCGATAAAAAAATGATATAATTAAGAGAAAAGCTAACCGCTAATGCTACGTGATTATCATGTTTTCTATTTAAAATAATGAAATTCAACTGTTTTCTTTAAAACCAAAGAGAAAAAGCACCAGATATGTTGGTGAGTTGTTGATCTTTATTTGACTTAATTTTTTTCTATAATTGTGTAGTTTTACTATTTGATTTATACTTTATTAGTATGTAATAAAGTATTAATAAAATTATGAAAAAGTTTAGATATTTAATTTTAATTAATCAACAAATATATATAATACTATAATATGACTTCATATTTAATAATATGTTGATTATATCTACCTGTGTGTACATAGCCAGACGGCTATATACACATATGTGTATATAGTCAGTCAGCTATGTACACTTGTGCGGAGGAGAATGAAATCAGTGATGAACTATATCGATACTATTCGGATCAATTCAAATCACAAATTACAGATGTGTCCGACACACACGAACGGGAAATAGAATTGGAATATATAGAACTAATAAGAAAACTATCAGAATTAAACGATAGAAATGAGATGACAAGTTTCATAGAAATTAAAAAACATATCGCCAAATTGAAACCAAAAAAATCTTCCGGCCTTGATGAAGTATCAAACTTTATGATCAAACATATTCCACCCAGTTATATCACGTGCTTAGTAAAATGTTTCAATACCTGGCTAAATGAATGCAGATACCCTGATGTCTGGAAAATAGCTAAGATAGTCACACTGAATAAACTGAAAACAGGAGTACCCCGTTGTGATCAAACTCGACCTATTTCACTTTTAGCAACGCATTCAAAAATCTTTGAAAAAATTATATTAGAAAGAGTACGTTACTGGGCTGAGTCCCATAGGTTGATTCCACCTGAACAATCAGGATTTCGACCAGGATGTCTACTACCAACCAGAGTTTTATCGATCTATCAAGAAGTAAAAAACAATCTAGCGGGAAATATCCCAACACTGGCAATATATGTTGACTATCAGAAAGCATACGATAAAGTTTGGCACAAAGGCCTAATCGTGAAGTTGTACAGACTCGGCTTACCTATAGAATTGTTAAAACTAATCTTTTCTTGGTTAAATAACCGCAGAGCATACGTTGTTTTTGGAAAGAGTAAATCAAACACTTTTGACATACACGTAGGTCTACCTCAAGGGAGCAGTTTAAGTCCGTACCTATTCATCGTGTATCATTGTGACTTGGTTAAATATTTAGGAGCACACTCTAGTCATGTCTTTGCCGACGATCTAAATGTTCTCATAACTCCACCAGTGTGTAAAAAGCTCGCCCCCATGATCAAATTCTTAGAGACAGAAGGAACAAGAATATGTAATGAAGTAGTTAACTACTCTAGAAAGTGGAAGCAACCAATCAATCTGTCGAAGACAGTGGCGCAAATTTTCCACTCTCAGGTTGGAATTCCAGTAGTAGAGATACTGATGGAGAATCAAAAACTACAGGTGGTTAACGAGTTTAAGTATTTGGGTTTTTCATGGACCAGTAAACTGTCTCTAAAACCATCGATCGATAGAACTCTGGAAAATATTCAACGAACTTATAGCAAACTAAAATGGATGAAAGGAGGTGTAGCCTTGTCAACAGATGTCTTGAGAAGATGTTTCTTTGCTTACAGCTTTCCGTATTTCGCATGGATCATGCCGATATACCCATTCTTGCCAAAAACTCAGAAAGAATTACTTTTACGAAAGTTCAGAAATGGCATAAGACTAGTGCATCGCTGTCCCTTCGCACGTGCATCGGATCTTTTTAAAATAACAAAAGAAAAACCACTTGACGTATATGTAAAAAACTATATACAAAAGAGGCTAAAAAGAATTGAAAAATCCGATCTGATCCGTTCAATATTTTTTAATGATATTTTCTATTGGGATTCGTTCAAAAAAAGAAAAAATGATCACCTTGGTCACTTATTCCAATTGAAAAGAATCAAACAACTTAGATCAAGACATGAATCATTGCTGCTTCAATGGATTGAATTTCTAGACAGATGAAAAACCTAAAATTTATTATTATTGATGTCTCTTTCTCATCTTTGCTCTTCAATTTCATAACTACTCTCGAGTTATGAACTACATACAAAGTCTTTTTTCTAACCCTCTCTTTCTTTTTCTCTTCTTTCTTCCTTCTTTTTCCTTGTCCCTCCTTTCCTTTTTTTACATGTACTAATCTTTGTTCTGTGTCTACTCCCTAAGTGGCCCATTCGAACTTTATGTCTTGTTTAACAATGTAAAACTAACATCATGCTTAAAATGTTCAGCTAACTGCAGTTTGTGCTTAGTGTTCCTTTTCCCCTTTTGTAAGCACTTCAGAGTGTAACAATAAACTAACGCATACTCAAAAAAAAATGTACACTTGTGTGTACATAGCCGAGTGGCTATGTACACATATGTGTACATATCCACTTCCTTAAATTAAAAATAAAAATATATTTAAATATATTTTGAGCTGACTTATCATAAATAAATAAAAATTTTAATTCATTTTCTTCTGAATTGAACAAATGATTAAAAATAAATAAATTTAGGAAAAATTAAATTGAAACGATGATAAGAATAATTATTAACATATAAATAAATAATATTTTGAATCCATTAAATTATTTAAAAAAAAATAATTTAACACGTAGAATTTGACTCGCTGACAAAAATTTATGAAAAGATATATCAAATTTAGGATCGAAAAATAGTTGAGAAATAAACAATGAAAAGAAAAATAAAGCTGAAAATGACTTCTTACATCATCTCGAAACGAGAACACCGTCCAGCTGGATTAGCTGTTCAGTTCATGAACTGAAGGTCTAGAGATCAATACTCTATGTGTTCACATTTTATCTGTTCTGTTTAGAAGAACTGCTATAATCCTGCCACGATACCAGTAAGTTCAACTCTTGGAAATATACACTAAAAACGCCTTAAGCCTTACTTCACAGCAGATTGCTGACAAATTCCTTTGTCCTAGTTAAACAGACATATAGTTGTGTAAGATACAAATCCTGGATGGATTTTAAAAAATTGTTGATAAGAAGTATTAAAATCCTGAGAGGATCCAGCGAAAGTCTTGATATTATCTTGATAATATCCTTGAAAATCTTATTTTAAATCCTGGTAGGATCCTGAAGATCCCCTGGCTACACACTTCTTCCAGGATATTCCATTTTCTCAGGAAACAACGTTGAATCCTTGCAGGATCCTGGTCATATCTGTAAAGGATCAGACTCTAAAATACCAAAGATCTTCCTTAGGGGATACTATGCCACTCCAACATTCAATATTTTAATTTCTTAGACATAAACTTTTATTTGAACTTATGCAGAAGAAAATTTATTTAAAAATTCGAAAGATACATTGTCTTTCTAAATATTTTCCAGATCGTAAAACTCCATTTCTTTTTAAGTTTTAATTAGATTTAAATGAATATATTTGATATTTTTCTAATTTTAAGTCTATTTAAAAACATACTTAGACTTTTTCTTATCAATGCAGCTCTAAAAAATTAATTTGTTCAGAATATTTTATTTGAATTCAATTAAAAAAATATTTTAATTTCAACTCACTTAAAAATATACTGAAAATTTTTTCAGTTCATTTAAGTTAAAAGAAAATATTCGCATTTTTTAAAATTTCAATTAGTTTAAAAAGATCTAGTTGAATGTTTTTCGAACATAATGAACACTATAAGCAATCTTATCGAAAGATTTGCTAATGATCTATTAAAATTCTGTTGTGATTTATAGGTTTCAAAGTCTTGAAAGAATCCTTGTCTGAACGTTGAAAAAAATTCAGCGAATCGTTCTATTCATACTTGGTAGGTTCCTGACAGAATACTGGCCTGTTAAGTTTTTAATAGTTTCTAAATGTAAACCTGGAAAGATTCTAACTAGATCCTTGTATTGTCGTATCAAGATCCTAATCATACTTTTATTTTTTATAAGTAATCGAAATTCCTGTTCTTGTACAGTGCTCTTCAGGAATCTTCTTATTTTCCTGCTAAAATGCTTGTCTAATATGATTATCATATTCTTAATAGGATCATGATATGAAGATTTGACTCAATTCCTGACGAAATTTTCATAAAAACTTGACAGGATCCTTGAGGTTTTGAACCCTGTAAGATCCATTCAGCAGTTTTCAAGGAATGAACAAGATTGTGACTAGGGAGTGAAGAATGTGGGAGATGAAAATATTTGAACTCTTCACTCATCAGTCATATAAGATTTTTCTGTCAGAGTTTCAAAAATATTACTCGACGGACATTTCCCTAGTCGCGAGTCTCTCTTAGAGTCTCTGAGAACTTCCTAGAGAGTTTTTTCTTTTTGTGGTTTAATTCTATAAAATACATAATTGTTTTAAATATATTAGAAAAATACAGTCGTTTAGATATATGTATCCAATTGGTTCTAGAAACATTCGACTAGTATAAAAAGACAAGATAAGTCAAAGAAAGAGTAGAAGTTTTGTTTTATTTTAAAATCATTCAATATATTTTGCTAAGCCGTGTTGGTACTTTTTGAATAGATAGTAGTTACAAGTAACGTCCATCACGTCCCGATTCACTCAGCTCTAGACTGAAGGAAAAAAAATACAGCCTACAAATATATTCGCATTGAATTTTATAGGCGTGCAAAAGAAGGCAATGGAAAAAAACTCGAAACATGAATAATAAATCACAAGTAGTGCCCATCGATACAGCTCGCCTAACCCTTCGACGATGTTCTCATTTTATAACTTCATCAATTTACAAGAGTCCGCGTGGACCCATACATAGGAAATTTTAGAAAACTAATACTTATGTTTTATTTAAGCGATTCATTGATATGCTAGATGTTCTTATATACTGTGCATATGATCACCTCCACATCATTTTTTATGGAGATCATGTGAATACAAACAATATGGAAAAATACTTGCCTGAAAGAGTTTTTGCAAAATATTCAAATATAGGTTCAAAAATAGTTCATTCAACGACTTCAACTTCATCGAACATTGGATATATATATTAGTATGCACATGAATATAATTCTTGATAGGGATACTACACTTTTCTTTGCATATCTTTAAATTTATCTTTCTTTTCTATAATTAAAAAATCTGGTTTTTTGCGATTTATAACACGGTAGATGTTTTGGGGTCCAACTGGACCCATGTCTGTATTTTTCCCTGCCTAGTCTTTTATATAATTTCTCATGTACATATTATACAGCTGCTCAAGACTAGAGATTAGAGAATGGGATTGATCAGAAACATCAAATGATAATGTTGTATTGCATATAAAATTGTCAAGTGGGACCACTCGGACCTCACAACATCGTCGAAGGATTAAAATGGAGAAATTTCAGAAATCCAATTTTGGCTGGGAGGCCGTAAGTTGTATCTTCAATTCGGATCTCTTCGCAAGGTTTTTAAATTTTTTTTGAATCTCCACCTATGCTTATATTCACAAGTTCTATAAACGGAGAAAGCTTCATTCGATTTGAAACAAGTTGATGTAAAGTCTGGTACGTTTTCGAAACAATCACCCGAAAACATTTAGATAAAATAATCCAAGGAATCAAATGAATAAGCAAACGAAACGTATTAATCTTTGATAAAAGTATGTATCCATAGAAAAAATGACATTTAATTCTTTTCATATTTCACTCATTTTTATTCTTTTGACATAGAGGGTGAGGGTGTATATACTTGTTAACTAAATAAATATTTCTATCGATGTGATTTGAATAAATATAAATTAAAAGAATTCAAATTCTGTTTGTTATATAACAAAAGTGAGGATTATTTTCACATTATATAATAATTAGCATTATATTTTAGAATATCTATGTAACAAAGAAATATTTATATGAAGAAATTCAAGTTTAGTCTTAAATATAAGTTATTAAAGGAATAAATTTTACTTAAAATGATATGATTAATTAAAGTCAATTTTAAATTAAGAGTTTCTTTAACGATTATTAAATAAGGTATTCTGCTATTTCATTATTTAATCTGCTTTAGCAAATATGTGCAATAAGTATAAATTATTTTGACTATAATCTTATCTAAACATACCCATTTTTGTCTGATATTGTGCAGTTTTATTTCTTCGCGTTGTTATGTTTACTCTGTCACCTTGAGCACCTTGAACTTGATCAATTTTCGGTTTAGTAGTAGCAGCAATAAATTTTCTGTTTGATTTTTGTTGTATTTCTTCATCTAATAAATAAAAATAATGTAAGAGAAATATTAAGAGAAACGAAAACGTCGTTCTAATACAGTTTATTAAACTGTATTCAAAAATTTTGTTTACGTCAATAATAAAAAAGTAAATAAGAAGAATAAAAGTTGAGTGTCTTGTTATCTTGTTTTGTTTCTTATTTAACATATTTCAACATATTCCTCGGAAATGTATTCAATTTCATAAATTTCTTTTATCTGATTTGTATTTTTTCTACATCAATATTCAAAATGATTGACAATTTATTTAATAACAAAGGAAAATAGAAACGAGTATTTAACTGTTTGTTTATATTTATTTTTTAAAGAGATTTCATAGGCTATAAGCAGATTCATCACTATTATATGTAGAAGACAAACTTTTAAGTAAAAAACTTACATCGTAGAGAGCTGTGTCCAAAAGATTATCGTTACGGCCACCTTTTCTTTTCCTTTTTTCACAACATTTATTATCGCATGAAAAAAAAATGTATTAAAATCAGTATTGACTAAGCGATGCGAAAATAGTTCTACGAAGTACTTTGTTAAAATCACAATGTACTTCACTTTTTCTTTCTTTAATTTTCTTTTTTTAAATATGAGTCTCTAATTCAATTTTTTTAATTACTTCACTCATTAATTAAAAGCTCTTATTAAGATCTACAGGGTGTCCTAAAAGCCCGTCGTGAAAGTACATTTGTAGATTTTCACTATTTATCAAACTTAATCAGCTGATTTTTTCTTTCAAATGATAAATATAAGTTCGATGTTTTTGTTTATATTGACAAACTTCACAAATCCTACTCAAAGTTCTAATTTTTACTTAAAACATTGAAATTAATTGTTTTTCCGAACCATTTCCTAGTGTTCCTCTTTGAACATTCGAATTTCTTGTGTTTTTTATGGCTTTTACATCGATCACATCTTATGCTATCGTTCATATGCACGTGTTATGATATATCAATGCAGAATAAACCTAATGATGTCAAGTTGGAAGATCTTGAAATTTTTGAAATGATTTTTTCTGTCTCAATTTATCAATCATCGTCCCAAAAGTTAAAGAGATCATATGAACTTCATCATCTTGGAATTTGACGTTAGTAGACGTATTTTACACTGATATTATATCACAATAAATACATATAAACGATAGTCTAAGATATGTGACCAATGTAAAAGTCACAGAAAACACAACAAATTGAGATATTAAAAGAGAAATATTACAAAGCGGTTCGAAAAACGACTAATATTCAATGTCTTAGTCAAAAAATTATAACTTTAAGTAGGATTTGGAAAATTTATCCTTATAAGCAAAAACTTCATACTCATATCTATCATCTGAAAAAATCAGTTAATTAAGTTTGATAAATAGTGCAAATCTACGAATTTACTTTTATAACGGTCTTTTGGGATGTCTTGTAGAATCCATGGGAAAATTTTTGGCCTCTGAACACATCTGAAAACGCGTTTAGATGCATTGAGAAAAAAGACGCGTCTAAATGCGTTTGTATTTAATTTTTAGTAAAAAATTCATTTTGTTCGTGCAGATTTAAACTGCGCCACCACCAAGGTCACATGATGTTCATCACCACCACAAGATATATGAACATAACAGGTATTTTATTTTTATACATACATTTAATTGTATGATAAACGAGACTAGAACATAAGACATCAGATTAGAAATCTCCATACCTAAATCAATGATCTACGTTGGATTATGAATCTATTATACCTATCTCTTTTCTGATGAAAAAATCTAATATTACTTAAATTATTTAGAATAAATCATATAACCATAAAAAATACAGTTAAATATTGATTGTTAAGTTATCTTTATATTATTTTATAATAGACAAAAATAAAGGCTATTTTAAGTCAAATAATTGAGATAAATAAATCTTAATTGTTATAATTGTAAGTAAAAATAGTTTATTTAGTCGAACAAAAGTTAATTAAATATGGATGAAAAATTTCTCTATAGAAGTACGAAAATTAGTCATAAATCAATAAGACTTTTAATCATATTTTGTTGAACAAATATCTCATGTAAATCTTTGTTATTTATTTTCTAATAAAAATTTCTTTTTTCATTAATGTAACTTTAACCTGTCGCTATTATGAGAAAGTTTTAGACCATTTTAAAACGAATACTTTTATTGTCTTTTCATTTCTTTTTTTTTGAATAAAAAATCTGTTGATATTTACGACACATGAAATTTCTTCTATAAAAGGGCATGAGTTAGAAAAACAAGAACTTTTATAACATAAAAGATCAGATCTTAAGTAGAATAATTCTTCTTTTGGAAGATACTTCTGTCAAAATCATTATAATACAGACATCCTCTAAACTATGCTATATCCCATGAAAACATTACTTAAAATCTTCTCAAAAGCATGTGTAAAACGATTGTTACTAGTACATAACTAATCATATCCTTTTACTTATCTTGAAGAATAGATCAATCCAGAAATAAATATTCTACATGTTCGATAAATTTACCAAGTATATTAAATTCATATTAGTTTAGCTAATTGTTACATCACAAATCAGATTTTTTTATTTTTAGGACGCGTTCAGACGTATTTTCGACACTCGTGTTTGCAAGAACGCGTTTAACTACGTTCTACTGTTCATAGAAAACAATTATGATCTGCATGTTCAGATACATTTATTCCTCAAAACGCGTTTACAAATGCGTTTAGACGTGCCAAATCTGCATTGAGGTTTCACATGGGAAAAAATAATATATGTAAAGATGCCTGATTAATGACTATTTCTATATTCTAACGGATTTTTTCTGTTCTGTTGAAGATTTTTCTTTTTACATGCACTGTTTTATGGAAACCAATATAAGAAGATGTTTCATTCTCACCCCTTATTTTCATCCTTATTCATTTTAATACGTTTTCACTTTTGGATTTAATTTCGAGGATCTCTACCATATAATAACTGAGGATAAATTGTCATTGAATATTTTTCTGACGTAAGTAATTTAAAGTTCTATAAGAGCATATGTAAAGCTTACCATACTTAGTCAAAGATCAGATATCGAGATAGTTATACTTCTTCACGAACATTTACTTGTTGAAATCAATATAAGAAAGTATAGAAACTCATCCTCGTATCGAATCCTCCAAGTTCTTATATGTTTCTATCATATTGTACTCTAATGTCGTACATGACCATGCAAAATCATGCAAAAAATTGTGTAGAAACTTGTGCTCTCAGATATTTCACATAAAAAATTTCAGTAAGGTTCATATACCATTCAATACTACGATCTTACATTACCATAGAAGATCGGACTACTTAATTTCAACATATTTTTTTCACTCGATTGCAATAATTTACAATTCGTTAGAATGCTGTTCATTGACAATGATTCAAGTATCCATAGGAAACTTGCTCCTTAGAACAAAATCCCTACATCTATATTCTTTACTAGCCAATCATGAAATCAATAAAACTAACAATTACCCAATTAAATAGAAAACAGTCATTCACACTAATTAACATCGAATAGAACAATCTATATCGTTAATAGTAAAATATATCTAAATATATAGTAGAAAAGAAGCAAAAGATTCAACCCATCTATATCGGTGTTAGAATAGACTATAGATTATTAGATCAGATTTTTTTTGGATCTGATCTACTGTATGCGTTTCAAGCCCGAACTGCAACCTGAATCGAATTAATCAAACGTTTTTGAATGCAGACTTGAATCCCATTCATAATTTCTCAAAACAATTTTCTAATGCGAATCGGATAGACACTCTAAAGGTATGAAATCCTTTTTCTTGACTATATGCTATCCGATGACTAGCATAACCTGCGCATTTCTCGGAGAATTCTGATACTGATCTCATAATAATCAAGCTATATCTGGTTCTTATTATTAATTAGAGCATGTCATTTTAAGATTCGAGAAGAACTTGATGGAATTTAGTGTTAATCCTAACAATCCTTTTGAGAGTTAATGTTGGTGAAATTAATTTTGTAGTACCCTTTTCTGTGTATAATTTTTCCATTATTCATATAAAGTGAGTATTAGTAGCTGTTAATAAGCATAATTCGTCGAGATATAAATATTTTTGAAATTAGGTCTGGTCGCCTTAGAAATTTGAGTGTTCTCATATTAGCATAAATTTTTTAATAGCCTAGAACATTTCTCTTATGGTAGCGGACATAATGATTACTACACTTTTGTATACTTGAAAATATTTTGTTAATTATGAAGGACAGTAGCTGAGAAAAGTTGAAATTCAGATATTCATTATTTGAGCATAGATGGATATTTTTAGTTGTCAAAAACAGTCATACCTTTCCTTTTAGTATTGAAGTAAATTTTGGGTGTACGTAATGTACTTAATCGATGAGTATATATCTGTCCATCACTATCGTCATATATTCCATTGCACACTAGGCACATCATTTCTTCAACACTTAAGTTTGGTTCAGCTATATGTTTAAGTAGATGATAGGTGAAGAGACCGTGACGATCATCTCGAGATCTATCAAATGTCTTCTGATCAGGGCCGCAAGCAAAGACGATTAAAGAGCCTGCTACTCCTTTTATTGGCGTAATATTTTCAAAATCTGATTGCTTGTAGGGATTCTTGCCTTGAACACGGATGCGACAACAGTCAAGTAGAAAAATTATTGAAAATGGACGTTTCTTTTTCATCGACTCGATTATACTTTGAGCGGAAACAGCAAAATTTTGGTGTCTCCTAGGTTGATCAGTAAGACGTTGATTGTCAATTGGGATGAGATAATTTTGATTATCCCATTCTGTTCCATGACCAGAGAAAAAGAAAACAACGAAATCATTTTCAGCAATTTCTTCTACAAAATCCATAATAGTATCCGCCATTTTTTCGTAGGTTAAATTAGAGCCGATCATAACTTCGAAGCCAATTTGCTGCAATTTTTTGCCGACATCTTCAGCGTCATTTTTGCACCGCTGTAATTCCTCCACTTCATAGTCATTGTTACCGATAAGAAGAGCCCGCTTAGTTTGTGATGACATAGCAGCAGCCATCAATTTATAATTTGTTTGCCAATTTAACAGTAGAATAGAACCTGCAAAGAAAAAGAATACATTCTAGAACTAAATAAGCTTGTTCGTATAGATAATTTTAACCTTTTGAGTATGAAGAATCCAAAAAAGTTTCGTTTTTCCTTTTATATTTTTTCCTTTTTTTATATACCAAAAACCATATATGCTACTTCAGTTCACTCATAGCTTTGTATCTATCTGCCTTATATGTATCAATAGAGAGTTGCAGAACTTCAAAATCCATATTATAATGTTCAGTGTGTGTCTGTCTGTCACCGAGTCAAAAAAACATCATGTTTCTTTGATCCATAGGTCAAAAAAAATATGGTTTTAGATTGCCCCTAGGAGTCAAAAAACATGGTTTCATATTGCCCCTAAGGATAAAAAAAAACATGGTTATAGTTCGAGCTCTAGAGCAAAAAATAGACTTGGCTATCTTCTTCTATATAATAATGTTAAGTGTCTCTGTGTGTGTTACCAGGTTAAAGGAACAGGAGTGATGGTAGAGATGAGATCAAAGGAGCATATAATTGTTTTCATAGAAATTTTTTATACTTGTTACCTTTAAATAAATTGAATATCATGCAATAACCTTTGTTTCAGAACCGAGATAGAATTCTAAAAGTGTCTTTAAGAATTCTCTCGCCATCAGAAAAGACTTTCTTCACATAGTGAAAGCGGCCGTGCAGTATGCTCGGGTTTACACTAGTGAATTATATTCCTAGCAAGTAAAAAACTAGTGATCTGTTAAAATTTAGAATATTCTATGTATTTGCTTCGTGCTATTCTTATAACTCATATGATAAGCAACCATCATCGAAACAAGCCTAGTTGTACAAGTTGTTTCTTCCATCATAGACATTAGATTTCATGATAATGACAATAAAGTTTGCATATGAAAAATATCTTTGGAAAAAATAATGATGCAGATAAAATCTATTCTAACAAGCATCGACAGTAGCATATTCAACACATGTACTCATTTCACCTTTGTTTTTAGAATAATATGTTTAATTAGTTTTGAATGGAAAAGTAGTCGATTTTTTGCTTTGCTACGCCTGTCATCACTCTTTGAAAATTTCAATTTATCTCAATCGACACTGCTTTCATCAACCGTTGTTGAACATCTTAGTTTTCGACTCTAAAAGTCAAAAGAGCTAAACAATCTTAGGTTGTATCGTCGATAAAAGACAAAAGTTACAATACATTCATCCATTACTGATTCAAACATTGGTTTATATATAGAGTTTTGAAGATAAATAGTTTACTTTGTCGTTCAATTTGAGATATCTACAGGAGGATGAAAACAATTGCTGTTCAAATTTTTCAGATTTCTTCTACTTGAAATGATGAACATTAAAAAGTTTTTTATTGATAGATTATACATAGTAGAGTGTACGACTATAGCAGTGGCTACAAAATACATTTTTCTCTCTGAGTCAATACCTGTCAAAAATCTCATTTTTTTCTTAGTGGAAAAATGGCCTAGGATTTTTATGGCACTCTTTTGTGCAAAAATCTCTAGAGTTCACTGAGATTTGAGAGGCTCTGCATCTCAAAACATCATCAAATGACCGATTACTAGTTTTTAATTAACATAAACATCAAAAACATTTTTGAGCAAAATGATAATTGACCGTCGTTTTTGTATCTAACTGTGGCAGAATTTTATAAACTGCAATGAACCATTGTGTCAGATATAGCGGTTGTTCGCGGTTTTACAAACCTCAATGTACTAATTTAGAGCTGCGATTTTAAACATCGAGTTAGATATGAAATGTGATATCTTAGAAGCAAATCGAGGTACTAAACATAATAGTTATTCAGGGTGTATCACACATCGCGAATTTTGTGACTGATTTGCATATAAAGTCCACTATTGCCAAACATATTTTTAAAAATATTCTGGTTGACTGCTATAGCAAGACGACTTTGAACTGATGGAACTCTTCAGAAGTTCATTGTACAGCTTCTCGAAGCATAGTCTACCTCAACTTTTCGCCAAGTTCAAATAAGTCTGAGAACCTTGAGTCTAGTCTTTTAACCTGGAGTACTTATAACAAACTGGGATAAAAGAAAACCTCAGATTTCATCAGTTATATAAAACCAAAAAAGTTAGATTATTTATTCGTTTTTTGAAAATTATCTCTTAATGTATCCGAAAAATACTGCATTTTTACATAATTTTTAAAACTTGAATAAATTGTCTTACTGAAAAACTTAGTTAAAACCGCGCTTCATCAAAGCTTTTCTCAAAATTTTTTTCTTGAAATGTATGCACTAATCAAGAACTGGTTAATGAGATTAGCGTAAAAACTCTTGGTTGTTTCTTCATGAAGGATAAAACAAGATTTTTGCACTCCACTTTACTTCAACCACTGTAGTATTAACTTTTACAAAAAATCTATCGTCTAAATTCAATTATTAAGAATTGCAACACTGTTTACAGCCTACCCGAATTCTGTTGAAAGAATACAAAAACCTCGTGAAGTGCTGCTACATTGTTTGTTTCATTTAATTTCTTTATATCTTTGACTTTAACACGTTATAGAAGCTATTTTTATCGGTATAATACTAAAATCTTCAGGAATCAACCAAAGAATTTATTGAAAGTCGAAGGATATGAATCAAATGTTCTACATGTTTCACTGACATCGAGTTACTCAGATTCAGAAATACAACAGATTTGATATTTGATCATAAATACTATTGTCGAAATTTTTAAAAATACGAATCGCAATTTTATAAATAACTTTTCACTATTAATAGTTATCGAGTTCGGATTTTAACCATTTAATAGAATAATGCAGAGACTGTTTGGCTGTCTACAAATTACTGTGATCGAAGAAGTGTTCTGCCTATCTTTGCAAATGAATAATTTTCTTGATACATCATTCCCAGTTTCTCGAAGAATACAGATTCAAAATATACTAGAATCTAGTCCAAGTTTTGTCTTCTACATCATAAAATTTTCATATCATTAGATTTTTTCCTTAGAAGGTAACATGTTTCGCAAGATACCAAATAATATGGATTTTACATGTTGAATGAACGTAAATTACGCATGAAATTACTTAAGACATACCAAATATAGTGGTGGTAGTACTTTATTTCCATATAAAAAGTTTTCGAAAACCTTTTTACGTAGTTTGATAGACAAATAAATACACTATTTTTCTATGTTTTTACACTATTCTTCAAGTTATATCATAATAATAAAATTTCAATAATCTTTGTTTTGTTCATTTGTGCTATGGTTGCATGAATTCGAATGAGTAGTTTTTGAATAAATCTTGATAGAAACAACCCTAGAGAAAGTATTGAGTTCAGGATACTCATAAGAATATGTTCACAGAACAACGGTACTGGTATGGGTACCCGCATCTGTAATTTTACTGAGAAAATCCTTATAGAGTATCCGAGATTTGTCGTGCTCTGCATAGCAACTGTTCATTCACAGTATTCTTTTGCACATACGGCTTTATATACACAACTTCACAAAACATAAGAAATTAATCTATTTCCAAACGAATTTTTTTCTAAATTATTTCTTGACTATTTATTAGCCAAGAACATGTCGATCTTGATCATCAATTAAGATGGTAACAAAGTAACTGAAAATACTGTGGAAGAGTACCTAATTAAGTATCTGATCAGTACCCTCAAGTATTTATTTAGTGGATGTTTTTCAGCAGGATACCTGTCCAAGTACTTAATAGGTTCCTGAAAGTACTTTAGGTACGTTCAGCACCTATTCAGATCTCGTGACATGCTGGTAAGAGGAAACTTTTTCGGGTACTCTTCACTCAGTACATTCACATGCAAAGATATAGAGCTGTGATTTTCACTGTTGAAAAGAAAAGATGAACACCCATCACATCATCGAATAGTGTATTAGAAAATTTTTTAATATGATTTCTGAATTTTTTTTATTTATTTTTCTAACTGTCAGAAAAATGGTTTTTTTCAATGAAGAAATAAAAGAGTAAAAAAAAGTGATTTTTTGCACAGAAAATGCTAGAAAATCTTATTTAAGCACTTGAATAAAATACATATTATTTCAAAGCAATTAAATTTAAAAGTCTAAGGGTTCCAGAGCTTGTAAACCTTTAACTATTGTTAAAAATCTTATAGAAAACAAATCAGAAAAACTTGTAATACATGATTCGATCTATCTTCATCCGCTCTTTTCAATAGAAAAAGCCATAACTCTCTATTTTGCTTCTATCAAAAATCATTAAAAATAAAATATTCATTCGCCTTTTTCTTGAAATGAACTTTAGTATTACTGATAAAAAGGCGATTGAAACAGATACTGTTGGCATTTTAGTATTATGGTACATCTTGAAGAATAATGTAAAAACCTAGAAACCTAGATCCCTTGTTTCTCTATTGAACTATGTAAAAAAGTTACCTAAAACTTTTTATAAGGAATTACAGTACCTGCATCACCACTTTTAGTATGCGTTAAGTACGTGTGTTCGATAGTAGTAAATCTCCTAGCATCATTATTTTCAATTGTAACAGCTTAAAAAATACATTGTCCTATATCCTGATTATTCTCTTTTGTAGGTATGAATAATGAACCAAGTCATCGATCATATTTTTTCCTCGCAATCATTGATGCCATATCTCAATTTTCTTTTATTTTAAGTCTAGAAAAAGGAATATGATCAATGACTTTTTTTAAAATTCATAACTAAATTAAGAATAATCTAGACATAAGATCCTATGTTTTCGAAGATTTCACAATTGGAAACGATGGTATCAATAGACTGAATACGATTCAAAAAAATATATATTTTTTCATACATAATTTACACTAATTCAGCATGTAGAAATAATTATGCTATCCAATATCTTTCAAAACCTGTAACTTTTTAAGGAAAAGATCAAATGATGTGAAAATTTTATATTAGGTATAGCAAGAGACAGGCTACGTTCTGATGTAATTTGAGTCTACACTCCTATGCGGATTGTGGGGGTGATGTATTGAAAAAGCTAATCGTTTGCAAAATAACATAGAAAACCTTTCTTATACCAACCAGTCACATACAGGTAGACGCTCCTCTTGAGGGTGTGAGGGTGATAGTTTATAGTAATAATACTTTATTGATCACTAACAGCAACGATCCTATTAAGAAGCTCTAATGCGCGATAGAGAATCGATTATCATAAACTGTCACTATATATTTACAAACAGTAAATAAGGCATAACGTTCTAAAATAGGTAACTCTGTGATCGGCCGATGATTCAATGTTTTAATTCTCCGTCAGTGTACATAGTCAACTGAAATATGTTTTCTATATGTTCAAATGAGTTTACTATGTTTATAGATAGACAACTTTATAAATTTTGCATAAATACTTATTAAAATATAGTAGCAATTCTTATTGTTTTAAAATAAAAATCAGTCCAGGAACTTTGTGAACATCTTACATACATGCAAAAGCACATAATGAAGATTCATAAAATTATTAAATAGCTGTAAGATAGAAGAAAAGAAATAACAAAAATAGAAATCGAAGCGAATTGATGAATAATTTGATTCTATTCTATTTGAGCATATATCAAAACAAAAACTGGATTTGAAATTTTGGTTTTGAAATATTTGAATACATCGAATCCACAAGATACTTGTTTAAAATTTGTTTTCGTTGCCCCTTTTAAATAAAATTTTAACATAAAACTTGAACACTAATATAACCATGAGTTTAGTCTACGGGCTAATTAGATTTGAGGGCATTGTTTCTTGAGTATCATATAAACAGAATCTAGAGTTCTTCGAGTTGTCCGATGGAGGTGTCCTAGAAACTCTTAGATTGTTCCCAACAATACTATGTTTTGTACTTATAATAGTAAGAAAAAGAGCTGTATTGGTCTTAATCAATCAGATTCTAGAAAAGATTTTCTCTACTACTATAAGAAGAAAATATGGTAGTCTTCGAGTCATATGAAAAAGATCCCTCTCAAACCCTATCATCAATTCGAACAATACCATATTTTCTTTCAATAATAGTGAAGGAAGTCCTACTTGGAATTTAATTGATTGACACGAAAAAGTTCTTAGTCAATCAGATCTCAATACGATTTTACTCCGTTATAGTAAAAACTAAATATAGTATTGATGGAGTCAATCTAAGAATTTCTCGAAGATCTCTAGCAGATCACCCCAAGAACCCGAGGGTCTATTCATATAATACTCAAGAAACTACGTTCTCGAATCTTATTCGCCTATAAACAAAACCCTAATCTTATTAAAGTTCCAAAATGCTCGTTTTCTTTACACCAACACCAGTATCGTATCAGTATTGTTACATCTCTACATACCATTAAATAAATTATTGCTTTCCTTCAATCAAGTTCATAGATGACATAATTATAAAATCTGAAATCAATATGTTCTGAAAAACGATTTTAGTACAACTAGCGAGAATCTATGAATACTGTATGGTTAGTTTCTCCTATAACGTATGACTTTAGACATTCATCTTTTCATCCGATAACAGATATACAGATATTCGATATTATGTGTATAGATCGAAGCCTTACAATCTTGCACTCTTGTGTCTCACATATTTTTGTAGTGTATGTAGCATTATCTCTCTATCGTCTTCCCTCCTTCAAGACGTATGAGTGTTCTATAAGACGGCTCTTAAAGATTCACGAGTATCCTCATATAACAGCCATTGAGAATCTATGGATACATTCATAAGATAATCCTTGTTGCCTTCCTCTTATAGCCTCATTTGACCACTAACTCTTAACATAGAAACCATCTCAGACAGATTCTGAACATTATGTATATAGATTCTTCGTACGAGTCCATCTTTTTTTAAAAATATTCCACAACTAAAACCATTACTATCATAAGCAAAGCTATAGTAAAACGAAAACTTGAAAACCTAATGTTTTGGTGTTGATGCATACCTAACTCTATTCTATTAGTTTCAACTGAACTGAAATGCTTTTGTACTAAAATTTCAAAAAAAAATAGTCGAATCAAATCGAATTTAGAGTTTTTAATAGAATCCAACTGTATGAAGATGAGTGTATTTTGCTCATTCTTTGAACTACATAAACTAATATGAACAAAAAAATAAATATGATAGTAAATAAGGAATGATGTTGACAGATACTCAATTACAGTTTGATGACGATTGTCAATATGTGGATCATGTGACATTTAATAAAAAGACAACATAGTATTCATCTCCTTCATATCATTTTTAAATGATATTTTTCTATCTTCTGTACTTTTGCGATGATTGAGCAATAATTTAGCGTGGCAAACTGAGAAAAGGTCAAACGAAACATTGATCATTATGAAGTAGTTATGGGAAATACCATTGAAGAAATTGTTAAAGAAGCTTGAATTTACAACTATGCAACTATGTTAATACGATGATGTCAGACGCAATTAATAATTGAATGATTAACTAATACATATGAAGAACGAAGAATAACTGTTTATACATAATGAGCAACGTCTTCTACTTAGGGCATACCAAAAGTTGTGAGGTAGGTACTTTTTTTCCTGAAGCAGGCGTATAAGAAAAATTTCTTTTTTTACCAATAGATAGAGTGTGTGTCACTCTATCATTCTAAGCTATTTGACAATTTCTCGCCTTCTACCGAGTTAGTGAGATTTCGAGAGAACGTTTTTTGTGTAAAATTCTCTGGTAGCAGAAGCTTATATTTTCGTCTATACATCGTTCTTTTTTTTTTCTTATCATTTCTTATAACCTGCTTTCACATATTTTACTGTGTAACGATATCAGTGGAAAAGAAAAGAAAACTGAAACAAAGATGAATTTAGTGATTATTACATCAAATGTTCAAAGTAATCACCATGATTATCTAAACACAGTTGCATCCTTTCGATCCATTTCTCGAGAATCTTTTTGTAACCTTCTGTATTGAAGAAGTTCATGAAATCGATCACAGCATCACGTAATGATTCTGAATTATCTTGATTGATCAGATTATCTTTGATCAAGTCAAATAATCAAAAGTCACAAGATGTCAAATCTGGAGAACTAGGTCGATGTTCGATTATTGTAAGGCCTTCAGATTCAAGATAATCGAATGCATCTTTATACACATGTGATCTACCATTGTCATAATCAATTTTGATACCACGGATTTCATACGAAGATCGTTTACGTTTAATCTCGTCGATCAAAGGGTGTAAACACTGGTTGATATAATAATGATGGTCAACAATCTGACTACGTTCGATGCGATAGATTAACATAAGCTCGATCGATTTGAAAAAGATCGAAAACAAGGTCTTTGATGCAAACAGACTTCCTCGAACAACAGTACACTCATAAAAAAAGGAGTAGAATAATAAACCCTAGAAAAAGGTTTATTATTCTACTCCTTTTTATGAGCGCAGTGATAATCCAGATATGAATGTGTGTGCAGGTATGAACAAAAATTTGTTAGACATACACTTCACACACTGGTACACTGAGAAGACTGCCTAGTAACAGGCCAGCTCCCATTCGATACCTGCAGTCACGTTGTTACCCACATCAAGAGTTTCAGGGTGTGTTTTTCATGATGAACGTCCGTGTGCTGAAAATTCATTAACCCTCCCTCTTGCTTTCGCTCCTGACTAGTGCATATCAACCAGCCTGACTTGATGCAAAGTGGTCAAAGTATTGTTTTTAAGACCATTTGACTCGATTTAACTTTAGTTCAGTCCAATCTAATTCGAGCCTGAAGAATATTTCTCTTACAAAGATGTTTTTCCAAAGAATTCTAAGATCACTTCAATCATCATTAATGTTTTTGACAGTAAAAAACCTATGTTATAATGAATTCGATTATGTCAAATTATCACAATTGAAATAAAATACATACAAGATAAGATGATTTGGTTGCTGAGACAAATCGAAAAATAAAATATGCTGAGAGATATTTAAATTCAATAATTATCATTATATACAACTGGATGTTCTCCTTTCATAGAAAACTTTTTATTAAAGTAAACTCATGCAACATGTATCATATTTATCGGTCAAAATTTTTATTTGTATATTTGTCAATCAGTGAGGTGAGATGCAGTCGAAATTAATCTATTTCCAAATTTACTGAATTTCCAAACCCTCGGTATCTAGTTTTTTTCTTTCCACATATCGACTATTTGCCATTACATACCATTTTGTTAGATCACGAAGATTGAAAATGATCTTTGTCTTAGAAAAACAATATAAACTTTTACAAGATTGTTCTGCTATCAGAAAATAATAAGCTTTCTATGCATTCACTCCCTGATTAAAATCAAACACTTAAACAAAGTGTTATTTAAGGCTCCTACTCTTAAAGATGATTCACGACACAATTTATCTATCAATCATTGCTGAATGCTAATTAACGTAATTAATATACTACAGAATACTATATGTGGATGAGAGATAAAATTTGTTTGAGAAATTATTTTGGCTTATTGTGTCATTCGAATTGAAATCCACATAGTTTTTCCACTATCAAACTTTTTTTAATAAATTGCTTCACTAATGAACAGCCACAAGATTTGTAAAAAAGTAAAACAAAGGATAAAAATGTTGGATCTAGGAGATCTACTTTCAGACGTATCGCCTTGTGCATCTCTAAACTCGTCATTGACATACCTATTTAGGAACAAGGTGGGGTATTGTGGTAAAAAGGGCAACAAGAGCACATGAACACATATCGGTAAATGCACTGATATTCTGTGATTATGAAACTGTATGAAAAGAAAATTCTGACATCGTTAGAGAAAAAAGAATGATTAGTTTCCTATTGTCATAACTCTAAAAGAATAGACTATAAATAGGAATCTTTTTAGAATTCTTCTAGTCTTGTTAAGTTCGATAAATATATTTTACATCCTAGTGGAGGTAGGATATTACATTTCGAGATCTTCTTTCATGAAATGATTTCAATCGAATCTAGTTGAATTGTATTTGAAGAGCTGATTAGTACACGAAATAGATGTTCATTTTTCAAGAAGTTTCTATACGCAAGAATCAAATATTGAAGAAACATTATTTAATTATCAATATTTATCATCCTAAATGATGTTTTGAAAAACAATTTTTCGATATATTTAAAATAATACTACATATATAGTTATATTTTCGACTTTTTTTTCTAAGTTTTATCAAGTAAAAAATAAACGGCTAAATTTGAAATTATAGAAATTATTCAAAAAAATATTTTTCAATGAAAATAAAAAATGGTCAACGAAGCAAATTAATTTTTTTATTTTTCAAATTAATTGATAAATAACTGAAAACGAATTCAAAATAAAAATCCATTTATGATACATTACTAACAAGGACTAAATATATACATTTGAAAGACATACTTTTAATAAAAAAAATCAATCGATGCTTACCTTCAATCTTTTTACTGTTGTTTAAGAAAATGTACAAAAAAGAAATGATGTGTTTGTTAATCAACTGTTTCGTTATTCTTATTTTCTCTTTCAGTTTTTTTTTCGCCGATTGCAAAATTCAATTGTAATATTGACATTTCGTTCTTTGATCAAAATTCATACATTGTTAGTTCTTTTTTTCCAACATATAACATAGCAACGTGCAGAAGTGATTAAAGAGAAGAAGTATTATTATTGAAGATCGAATGTACATTTGTTTATAAGTATTTAAACGGTTTGAATATTTCTATTACGAAATTTTTTGTAACTACGTTACCATGATGAAATGAAATATTCATTTATATATAATTACATCTATAATAAGTGACAACAATGCAACATTTATTTTAACATGAAAACAAAATATTTTGATATTTTCTATAATAATTATTACATTAATTTTTAGAAAAAAGTCCATGATTACAACTAAAATATCGATAAAATTACTAAGCATAAAAGAAATTATTTTTTTTGTAAGTTATTCAAAATGAATATGTTTTATATATGATTTATGTAAAATTCAAATATTTAATTAATTATATTATTTTTTTGATAAATATGAAAGATGAGTTTGTTTTTTTTTTCTTTCCATTTCCATTATCCGAGATAAATGAAAAACTTGCTCTATAGTATAAATAATTTATCAAAAAGAAAATTTATTCTTCAAAGTTTTGATCTAACAAAAGAAATGTAACAATTTTTTTTATTCTTTTCAATAGATCGATAGCTATATATTATATTTAGATTAAATGTACACATGACAATACTCAAACAAATAACCTCTTATCAATTTATGTTCATATAAGAGTTTACTGAGAAATGCACAAATACTTCATTGTACTTTCATATAGTCATTGTAAAAGTTTGTAATATTTTGCTATGTTGTGTTTTAATTCTTTTATTTGTTTGCATTGAAATATACAAGATTATTAGAATTTAATTGATTTTTATGTTGTTCTGAACTTACTCTATGGAAGAATATAACTTTGATCAGATTTAATACTCGGAAAATACTCTAATATGATTAGATTCTATTATTAGAATCAATTTATGATGTTATTTTTGATGAAAATAGTTTTATTGATTATGAACTAAAATGTCTCTCATTGATGTATACTAGTAAGCAAAATTTCAGCTCATTCGAAGAACAATGGTGAGGGTGGCTAATCAATTGTAACATAGATTATCGGCAACATGAATATTATTCTTGGTAATAATATTGCTAGTTTCATTTTGATCATTAGAATCGTCATTATCACGGTCAATATTAAAATAATATAATAGTAGATGTAGAATTGTTCTTACAAGAGAACTCACAAGATTGTTCGACCGCTTTTAACTTCGAGCTAATAGGTTATTACTGTAATGATATTGCATTTTTCGTCGAATCTCGTAATTCCTCTCAGGAACACCAGAAAAATAGAATTTCTAGTTTCGACTTGAAACTTTACACAGAGACAAGTCCTAACGAGAATAGTTTATTGCGAAGATTTTAAATTTTTTCGTTCATCTTATCCTAAAAAATAAGTAACGCTCGTCAGAGGTGACTCGCGTAATCCTCGAGTGACTTCATTCTATCTATTTCGAGAATTATTGATAGATAAATGATCAAGAAATGTAATGCTATAGCTAGTTCAGTTTGAACGAATCTCCTATATTTCATGATTTCTAAAACCAAAACTATCAATCTTAAATTCGAAAAATATCAAGTGTCCATGATTTTCTCATCATAAATAACATCTTTTGACTTTTATAGTGCATTGATAGAGTACTGACATGAATCGCCTGGAGTATAGTTCAACCGCAGTTCATAATGAAAAACAGAGACAAAACGTAACGTTTCCATTGATTTCAACCAAGTTACTTTAGCCTGACCTTGCAGCCTGAGCAAACGCACATACAAAGTTATGTTTTTCATATGACTGCCTTCTTAGTCAAGAAAACAGGAATAAAACATTTCGCCTAAACTTTTCACCGAGATTTCCGCTATCATTCATTTGTTACGATCTCCTGATATAAGAAAAAACGCATAATGTTCAAAACTAATTGAACAGAAATTTGGAATGGCAACAAGCAAATAACAGCATATTAGGATTCAGAAGTCCTTTAATGAATAGGTCAATTTTACGTCAAATGTCTAACAAAGATTTATTTTACCTCAAAATCACTAAAACCTCGATATCTTGCCAGAAATAGTCCATAGGCACGAACTCTTTTTACCATTAACATAACTCATTAAGATCTATAAGATGCACTAAGTCCTGACTCAAAAGCGTTCCGACAGTTAGATAGGTTCCTCGTAAGTCTCAATGGATTCGCCACTACTGAACTATCGTCGGATTGTACAGTTTACTACAGATTGACGAAGTGATTATTCATTGACTTCTGGCACTTTTTTTGTCTGAAATCGACCGTATTTTCATGCTTTTTCTTTTTATTTGTTTCGTTCTCGTATTCAAATTTAAAAATTTTATCTATTAATTGTTCATAAAATGTCATTTTTCTTGATGCTCATCGATGAGAAAGTTGATAGTACAGATATCATATATATGATTTATCCGTATATAGGTATATGGATCGATATTTTCTATCAAAAATATTTTTTTTACTATTTTTTAAAAAATATGGTATGACTATTTCGAAGAGAGTAATATTAATGAAATACTATTCGAAAAAAAACATAATTCCATTGAAACTTCTCAAGAAAAACTTTTTACAACATGCTTGGATGATTGTTGTCATAATACAAGCAATATAAAGAAATATGAAATAAAGTTTACAATTTCCATTAAGAAAATATAGACATTTTGATTGAAACGAATAGTTGACCATTCTATTTTCTGCTGTAGACTATGTGTGAAAATAAATAAAAAATTATGGACGGGAGAGAAAGAATGTCTCATCAGTTTTTGATTTGAATACGGATTTTATTATGATTACTTCTCTAACTTTTTTATAATGATGAATTTATGTTTTAAAATATTATGTGAAGTGAAAGAAAATCAATTATTTAATGGATAAAAACAAGAAATAAAATAATTTTGATTTTCATATTTTTGCTTTTTCAATATTTTTTTTTCAAATACTAAACATTATCAAAATCATATGATCCTATAAGATCAAATTGACAACTTTTCTGCAGTTGACAATGCAATTTAATATGTTTGTTTTTCTCGAATTGAAATATTAAAATACTCAATGACATGTTTTTGCGTATATTTTGTTGATGAAAGATACTGTCAACCTTGTTATTTTTCAGATTGCCTTAGGCAAGTATGGATCAAGTATGTATGTACTTTTATTTCTACCGATAAACATGTTTATACGTCGTTATATACTTCAAAAAAGATTTATCTTAAAAACGTAATAAGTAAAAATAATTTTTTTTTTGATCTTAATAAAATCATATAAACAAATTTCATTATATATTCTAATAAAAATAACATGTCACTTATTTAACAAAAAGACGATGCTCTTTTTTTAATGTTTCTTTCACTCTCTCAACGTCACACATGAATAAAAAGAATTCTTTTTTTTTAAAGTAACGCTCATCAAATGTCGTTTTAATTTTGCACCTAAAACTCATGTAAAAAGAAGAAAGAATGAAGGACATACCATGAACAGTTCTTTTCCTCATACTCTATCGTACTCTGCGTTCGAAAAAGTACGTCGATGCTATAATCAGACGTACGATGAGAACAAAAAAAAAGGAAAAAGAAAAAGAAATTATGCAAACTACTATAGTATAAATATAGAGCTCAATCTTTTAGCTTTAAAATATAATTTTTTAAGTAAAATTTTTCTATAATGATGCCGGCAACAAATGGTAATTTAAAATCGAATGGAAAAGTAGTTCCAATAGATGATGATCATGATATTATTAAACAATCTGGTAAACAAGATATTGATAATACAACTATTAAAATACCAAATGATTCATTAGAACCACCACGAGAAGTTGAAAAGAAAGATTTCATATATAAATTATTTAAAAAAGAAAAAAAACCTGAACAAAAGAAAAAATCTGACGAACGAAAATTAAAAACATTCGAAATTGTATGTATTATTAAAAAAAGTAAATTATTTCATATAAATTTTTCTTTTCCTTTTAAGTATAAATTTGCTGATAAAAAAGATATTTTATTTATGATTTTGGGAACGATTACAGGTAAAAATTTACAAAATATTTTCTTTTATTCATTTATATATACTTTTTCAATTAGCTTTGGCAACTGGTGCAGCAATGCCAGTAATGATGTGGTTATTTCAAAGTGTTATAAATGGTTTAGTTAATATTGGTATAGGAAATTCTACAGCATTTACTGATTGGTATATATATATATATAAGAATAATATTCATATAAAATTTTTATTTTATAATTTAGCTATAAAGATCCAGCTTCGACTGGTAATCCATTTACAACAATTGAAGGTATTATTAAATGGTATGCTGTATTAGGTGCATCAAGTATTATTTGTCATTGGATGGCTTATGGTTTTTGGGTAAAATAAGAATATGTAGAAATATGATTAGAATATGATTTTTTTTTGAATTTAGATGACTGCATCAGAACGACAAATACGTCGAATTCGTTATGCACTTTTTGAAAGTATTATGAGACAAGAAATGGGTTGGTTTGATTGTCGTAATGCTGGTTTGTAATATGAAATTTTTTGTTTTAATTTTATAATAATTTATTAATTTAGGTGAATTATCTAGTCGTCTTGTTGATGATCTTGAAAATATTCGAGAAGGTACTGGTTTTCGTGTAGCAGATTTTATTTGTCTTCTATCACGAATAATTGGTTCAATAATATTTGCTCTTTATACTGGTTGGAAATTAACACTTGTTTTTCTTTCTGTTTCACCATTAATTGTTCTTTCATTTAATCTTTTAATTCGAGTATATTAATATATATACATATAAATTAATTAATTTATTATTTAAATCTTTTTTTTTTTTAATTTTTAGGTTATTGTTAAATATACAATATTAGAATTACAAGCATATAGTACAGCAAATTCCATTGCACAAGAAGTTTTAGGTGCAATAAGAACAGTAACAGCATTTAGTGGACAAAATAAAGAAACAGAACGGTAAATAAAATTTAATATATTTTATTATTTTCTCAGCATTTTTATGATTTCATAGTAAAATGATGAAATAATTATTTTTTTTTTTTTTTAAATAGATATGAAAAAAATTTAACTCAAGGTAGACGTGTTGGAATTCAAAAAGGTGTTATGTTAGGAGTAACACAAGCAATAGTAAATATTGTTTTATATGGTGGTATTGCAATTATTTTTTGGTATGGACCATATTTAATTCGAACGGATTGTAAAAATTATTCAGCTGGTCATTGGATGGTTGTATGTATTTAATATTTTTTTAATTTAAAGTTATTATTATTTTTTTCTTTTTCTTCTTTTTTTAGGTATTTATTTCTTGTTTAACATCAACATTTTCTTTAGCTAATTTAATACCAAATATACAATCATTTGCTGAAGCATCAGGTTCTGGTGGAAATGTATTTAATATAATTGAACGTGAATCAAAAATAAATATATTTAATAATAATGGAGAAATTCCATCAAAATTTACAGGTGATATTGAATTTAAAAATGTTCATTTTACATATCCATCACGACAAGAAGCACCTGTAAGAAATAAATTATCTTTTTATTTTAATTACTTTTTTTTTTTTTTTTTGAAATAGATTCTTAATGGTTTAAATTTTAAAATTCCATCAGGAAAAACAGTTGCACTTTGTGGTTCATCTGGTTGTGGTAAAAGTACATCAATACAATTAATTCAAAGATTTTATGATCCTGATCAAGGACAAGTTCTATTAGATGGTCATGATATACGTTCAATTAATTTAAAATGGTTACGATCACATATTGGAATTGTTTCACAAGAACCTGTTCTATTTTTTGGTACAATTGAAGATAATATTCGTTTTGGTAAACCTGATGCAACAGATGAAGAAATTCAAATTGCTGCAAAAATGGCTAATGCACATGATTTTATTATGCAATTACCAGAAGTAAGAATTATGAATAAAGAAAAATTTATTATTATAAATTTATTTTAGAATTATAAAACATCATCAGGAGATAAATTAAGTGGTGGACAAAAACAACGAGGTAAAATTAAATAGAAATTACAAAATAAAATAAAATCTATTGTTCTATATAGTTGCTATTGCTCGAGCTTTAATATCTAATCCAAAAATTTTATTACTTGATGAAGCAACATCAGCATTAGGTATTTTATTTAAAAAAATGATTGTAATTCATAATTTAATAAAATTTATTTTAGATAATCAAGGTGAAAAAGTTGTTCAAGATGCATTAGATCGTGCTAAAGAAGGTCGAACAACAATTGTTATAGCACATCGTTTAAGTACAATAAAAAATGCTGATATTATTGTTGGATTAGAACGTGGACAAGTTATTGAATATGGTACACATAATGAATTAATGCAACATAAAGGACTTTATTATGAATTAGTAACTGCTCAAAGTGAAAAAGAAAAAGAAAAAGAAAAAGAAAATGATAGTGATAAAGAAAATGAATTAGAAGAAGAATTAGCACGACAAATGAATGAATCAACAAAAATTGGATCACGTCGACAATCTCGTCGTATGTCAATTATGTTAAGACGTTCATCTATTATTTCAGCTAAATCAGCTACATCTGAAGGTGGAAGTGAAATAGGAGAACATGATGGTGAAATAATTGATCAAAAAGAAAAACAATCAGTATTTCGTATGCCATTTATATTAAAAGTTGCAAGATTAAATTCTCCTGAATGGTTTTATCTTTTACTTGGTGGAATTGCTTCACTTGCTTTTGGAGCACTTATGCCGGTTTGTAAAATATTTTGATTTTTCTATTATAATTTGTTTTTTTTCTTTAGGCATTTTCATTACTTTTCTCGGAAGTTTTTGGTGCATTAGCTGAAACGGATTTAAAAAAACAAGAAGATGAAATACGTACATATACATATGTCATCTTTTTAGTTGGTGTTGCTGGTGCATTAACACAAATGATATCATCTGTTACATTAGCTAAAGCAGGAGAAGAATTAACAATGCGTATGAGAATAATCTCATTTAAAAGTATGTTAAGACAAGAAATTGGATGGTTTGATTTAGATGAAAATAATTTGGGGGCATTAGTAACAAGACTTTCATCTGATGCAGCTTCATTAAAAGGTTTTACTGGTCCAACATTTGGTGCTATTCTTAATGCATTAGGTGCATTAGTTACTGCACTTGTTATTAGTTTTATAGCTGGATGGAAACTTACATTAGTTATTCTTTGTTTTACACCATTAATGGTTTTTACAGGTGTTATACAAGGTCAACAAATGTCTAATGCAGCTGGAAATAAAAAATCAGCAACATCAGATGCTGAAGATGGAGGAAAAGTATGTGTTAATAAAAATATGTATATTTATATATTCTATTAATGAATTAATTTAGTATGCAACACAAGCTATTGAAAATATTCGTACAGTTGTATCACTTCATCAAGAAGAACATTTTATTCAATTATATGAAGAAGCATTTGATCGTGATTTTCGGTATATATCATATTTTATTGTCTAAATTGATTTTTTTCTTTTAATTTTATAATAGAAGTCGTATGTTATATTTACATTATGTTGCATTTGCTAATGCTCTTGCTAATTCATTGATGTATTTCAGTAAGAATTTGAATGTTTCTTTCTTTAATTTAATTTTAATATTATAGTTCATGCAACATCATTTGGTTATGGTACAACACTTGTTAAAAATAATGAAATGGAATTTCAAAATGTCTTTCGAGTATTTAGTGTTATTACATTTGCTTCAATGTCTATTGGACGTAGTGCATCTATGGCACCAAATTATTCCAAAGGTAAAGCAAGTGCTAAACGTATATTTGAATTAAATAAACGTCAATCAAAAATTGATCCTGATGATTCATCTGGAATTAAATTAGTAATAATAATGATAATTTATATATTTTACATTCTTTCTTTCTTTTTTTAAATAGTCTGAAGTAAATGGAAATATTGAATTTCGTGATGTACGATTTCGTTATCCAGCTCGACCAAAACTTCGTATATTACGTCATTTAAATTTAATTTGTAATTCAAGTGAAACAACAGCACTTGTTGGACCATCGGGTAGTGGAAAATCAACAACTGTTGCATTAATACAACGTTTTTATGATCCATTATTTGGTACTGTTCTTCTTGATGGACATGATATAAAAACATTAAATATTCAATGGTTACGTTCATTACTTGGTCTTGTACAACAAGAACCTGTACTTTTTAATCTTTCAATTCGTGATAATATTGCATATGGTGATAATACTCGACAAATAACACAAAATGAAATTGAAATAGCAGCAAAAAAAGCAAATATTCATGATTTAATTACATCATTACCTAGCGGATATGAAACTTCATGTGGTGCTAAAGGTGGACAATTATCTGGTGGACAAAAACAAAGAAGTAAATATTCAGATTTTTTGTTTTTTTTTAATGAATTGTGATTTGTTTGAATTTATTTTTTAAGTTGCTATTGCACGAGCATTAGTTCGTAATCCAAAAATTCTTCTTCTTGATGAAGCAACATCAGCATTAGATAATAAAAGTGAACGAGTTGTTCAAGATGCATTAGATCAAGCACGAACAGGTCGAACATGTTTAACAATTGCTCATCGTTTATCAACAATACGAAATTCTGAAAAAATTTGTGTTGTTGATCGTGGTCGAATTAAAGAAAGTGGACGTCATGAACAATTACTTCAACAACATGGAATCTATTATAAATTAAATATGGCTCAAGAACGTCCAGATAATCAACAAGACAAATAAAATTGTTTTTATTTTATTCATTCGTTATTTTATTTTATTTATTTTGTAAATTTTACTAATTGATGCAATGAATACTTTCTAAAATGAAAAAAAACAAACATCATAGTTGTCATTTTTTTTCTAATAAGCAATTCTTTAGATATGAAATGAACTTTGAAGTTTAATATCAGCAATATTAGCAGATGTTGAAATCCATATAGTGTAAGTACCAGAAGCTATTGTCCATTGTTGATTAATAGCATTCCAATATGAAATATCTCTTTGTATTAATACTAATGATACTTGTTTTGATTCACCTGATGCTAAATATACTCTTTCAAAACCTCGTAATACTTTTGGTGGCTCTTCTGCTTCACTAGGAAATCCAAGATAGAGTTGAGGTACTTCTGAACCATCAACTTTACCCGTATTAGTAATAGTAAATATTATTTCATAGATAGGCCTAGAAAATTTTAGATGCACCAATATTAGCATAAGGTCTCATTCGATGGTGTCACATTTGGAAGATCAATCCATGCTTCTAAATTGAGTTGTGAAACACTATTGACAATGACAATAGTATTAGCACAATGCGAAGCAACAGTTTGAACAAGTTTGTCACCATTATCTAATAAAAGCATGAAGATCACTTCAATAGTATCCTTCTGATGAGAAAGCACTATTAAAACCACGTGAATTGAATGAACCATTGATAGCATTATAATCATTTTGATTAGTAATATATCGAATTTGAAGATGAGAATCTCGACCTTTGACTAGAAGTGCAGTAAGAGGATCAATGCCATATGTTGGTTCAATAAAACTATGCCTGTAGTACCAACTTATCGATTAATCTTATAGTTATCTCTAATAGAATCGCGATCTAAATCAAGTGATGGATATCCTTGATCTTGTTCGAGAAGATAATAAGGTGCTAAAAGTCGAATGATCATATCATTAATTCTTGCTTCTGTAATTGTTCCAGTTTTAACAGCTTGTACAAGTGAAAAACCCATCAGATCATCACCACCTGGCATATCAACATCTAAACCTCCCAAAACTGATTCAACACCAGTTTTCGTTGCACCCCAATCAGACATAACATTACCTGGAAATTCAAGTTCACCTTTTAAAAGACCATTTAATGTTTTATCATTTTGACAAGCTTATGTACCATTAACTTGATTATATGAACACATAATCGAACCCACTCCAGCTACAACACTAGAAGCAAATGGCTAAAGATATATTTCATGTATTGTCTTATCATCAAGATTAGCTGAATAACCCTGAGAATTAATATGACATGATGTATTTGTTTCTTGTTCATTACAAATGTAATGTTTAGCAGTTGCAACAACTTTTTGATCTTGAACACCTTGAACATAATAAAATGCATTTTCTCCAGAAAGATATGGATCAGCACCAAAACCTTTCCAATTGCGACCATGTCGAGCATTTCGATCAATATTCATCATTGGACCTAATGCAAAATGAACTCCTTTACCTTGAAATTCTTTACCTATTGCAACACCACGTTTATAGAACAAGTCACGAAGAAACGATTATCAACCATTTTGACAACAATATTTGTTACTTTTAACCATACTTTGTATATTTATATACAAAACGAAACGTGGACAGAAACGAAAGATATCTTTTTTTTTCACTCTTATTAACTGCACGTCAGTACTAGTATATGTTTATTTATTGGTTGCCTTTAGCTATACATAAAGTTATTTTAGTTGATAAAAGTACGTGATACTAGATATTTTAAGTTTTTCTTACATAGATTACAAACACACCCAACACTATGTAACATTCCACAATAGTTGATTATATATATATAAAATATAAGATAAGAAAAATAATACATTAAAATGTATTTATTTCTTTTTTTGATGGAAATTTTATCATATAACAAGATCTTTAAACTATTGTAGAGGTGATCGAAGAAGCACGTTTACGTGATTTAGTGAAAAAAAAAATATATATATATATAAGGAACAAACAATTATGACCTTTGTTCTACCGAGAAGCTTTTTTTCTATTCTTCTATTAATGGATGAAAGGAACCATAACTTATGTGTACAGAACGAGCAATGAAAGAAAAAAAAAATGCTTTCTTCTACCATATTTCATCCTTAGCATGACAAGAAAGAAAAGAAAAAAAAATGTTTTCTACATAGAGCAGAAAAGAAACGTTGTTCGCTCACAATCATTACTTAAATAATAAATATGACCGAAGCTATAAATCGACTTGGTGTAGTCATTTTTCCAGGCTTTGCATTATTAGATGTTGCTGGTCCAATGCAATTTTTCAATCAACTTAGTGGAATACATCCATTTGAATTGAGTGTTATTGCTAAAACAATGGATCCTGTAAGTACAACACCACCTAAAACTGTATCATTATCAAATAAATATAATCTTATTGGTGAACAATGGCTACCAACACATACATTTGATAATGCACCTCAATTTGACATATTATTAGTTCCTGGTGGATTTGGTTTACGTGATGAAACAATTTTTAATGAAACTAGTTTATTTATTAAAAAACAATCTTCAGGACTTAAATATTTACTTTCTGTATGTACAGGTTCAACATTAATAGCAGCTACTGGTCTTCTTGATGGACGAAAAGCAACATCAAATAAATTTTCATGGTCATTTGCAACAAAACATAAAAATGTTAATTGGGTTCCAAAAGCACGTTGGGTGGTAGATAGCAATATATGGTCAAGTTCAGGCGTAGCAGCTGGAATGGATATGACTTATGCATTCATTTCTACTGTATTTTCACCGGATATTGCAAAACAACTAGCTGATATGATGGAATATGAACCACATACAGATCCTAATTGGGATCCTTTTTCTGAAATATGGAATGTACCATCTTAATACAATTTCTCATTTTTTATTCTGTAAAAGTTTTAATATATTAGTACTAAAACATTCTTTAGTTAGAGTTTTGTTCATTAAATAAACAAAAGTCTTATCATCTCTATGATATTAGATATTTTCTTGTATATTTTATGAAAAAATGTAAAAAAAAAATAAAGAAAATATTCTATTGAGTTATTTAGTCTTCATCAGGATTTTGTCCTGTTCCATCGGTTTGATCAGCTCTCAATGCAACTAATTCATCAGCTATGTATTTGAGATATTCATCTCTATTGATACGATCAAGTTTACTAGCACGTTTAATTAATCGTCGAGCCCAACAAAAATATTGAATTGAATTTAAAGAAGTATCACTACCCTTTAAATAATAATAGATACCAATATCTGCTAACACTCTTGCAAAAACACCTGTTTCATCATCATATATTTCAATGTCATTTTCATACGGACCGGTCCATATTTCATGTAAATATCTTTGAGCACAGAAGATATAAATACGTCCAGATAATTTCTTATGTATCTTAGGTACAATTGAAGCACCCATTTGTCCAGATGTAATTAAAAATAATTCTTTTTTTTCTTTTAAATTATCATCAATAAATTTTAAACATTCATCTTCATCTGTAAACATTCTTAATATATTTTTAATTATATTATTTGTTTGTTCATTAATCATAGTTGGATCAATACGACAAATAAAGTTATCAATATCATGTATACGTTCAGTTGATGGTACACAATCTAGATTAGCATTACTGGCAAGTTCATTTTTGCTAGTTTGATTATTTTGACTAATACCCATATTTTTATCTAACCAAATAATAAAATGATCAGGTCTTATTTCAGTATCATTAGATGTTGCCATTTTAATCAATCGATATTCAGAGAAATGATTGAAATTCTTCAATTATCTGAAAATAGTTTTAAAAAAAAATCGTTGATAGTTTTTATGTTTGAATGAATCGTAAAACAAAAAAAAACAACTATATATATTGACGCATGCATTGACATATACTTATGCAATAAATAGAAGAACAACGAAAAAACCAACATTTGTCTTTACCGTGAAATATTCCAAACAATTCAATAAGAGTAAATAAAAAATGTACTACAATTGGAAGAGTTATTCATAAGTTTACATATAAATATGTCGCCGTCTATTCTCATGTAATATTTATTTTATCATCGGAAATTACATGTTCAGAGGTAATGATGATTCATTCAATCGATTTACATTTGTACATTATTACTATTATACATTAAGTTCTTGTCATATAATTTCCGATGATATAAGAATAATTGATTAATTCTGTATTATATTTATTATTTAAAAAAGAAAAACATAAGATTAATTAGATAAATTTAACTACATGGTTCATTAGATTGTTCATCATCCTTATGATTTTCATTGATTTGAGGAGTAGATATTTGTAATTGTAAAACTTTCTCTATATCAATTATCATTTTTTCTACATATCGCATATCTTTTGCACAATTTTCACCCATTTTTAAATATTTTTGAAAAAGTTGTTTTGACCATTGATAACGTTGAAGAGTATTTTGAAGATAATATCTTCCTTGTTCAACAAAATAATCAGCAACATCATGTATCATACGTGCTAATAAATCAGCTTCAGGATTAAATATTTGTACATATTCAAAAACATTTATTATTCAATCATAATGATATTCTGTATTGCCACAAAAAAATATAAATTGAATTTTTAAATAATTCTTGATGATTTTCAATAAATTTTGGTATAATATCTTTATCCATTGTTCCTGAAGTAATAAAATAGATATATTTATTTTTTTGATATTCAAATGATTCATAACATTTATTTAAATTATCAAATGCTAATAATTGAAATAATGCACCAGCAAAATGAACTGGCATTATTTCACCAATACGAAGAAGATTATCATAATCTGGATCAGTTAACATTGTCCAAGTTTGATATCATGGATCAAGATTACTAGCAAAAGCATTTTTCAATTGTTGACATTCACCAGGTTTACAAATATGAGCATCAAGCCATATAATTAAATGATCAGGTGTAGGATAATCATGATCTTGCATTCGCAATTTACCAACCAGTTATGAAGAAAAAATATTTTTGCTTTTGTTCTTTTCTCTTCAAATGAGTCATTCAAGACGATCTAGCCACAATGGAATCTTGATATTTGAAAAAAAAATTTGTTTTGTTAATGTTGGAAAAAACCGAGAGAAAGAAAAGAAGAACAAAAAAATGACCATGAAAATAAATATGTAAAAAACAAAAGTATGTCATTGATGAAGAAAACTTATGCTGTTTTTAATAGAAAAAACGTAAATATGATCATCACAATTTATTATTCTGAATGCTATATGAATTACAAAAAAAAAGTAAAGTGGAAAATTGTATAAACCAAAATTAGAAGTTTTGCTTTAAATAAAGAACATATCTGGCTCTATTTTTTACTCTTGTTACATACTGCTATGAAGGATGAAGATATTCGAATAGAACGATTTTTTTTAAAAACTTGTTTCATGTATAGAGTAATTCTTTGAAAAAATATCTTCTGTATCTGATTCTTTGCATTCGTACCTTATTTTAATTTCATTTCTTTGAAATTCGTTCTCTTCTTGAACTGAGAAAATACCAAACGGAATAAATAGTTTCAATTATTTAATAATCGAATATTTTTCAAATAAGACATAAATATTGATAAAGCTTGAATAAAAAAATACAAAAACGAAAAACAAAAAAAAGGTATGAGATACAAAAGTTCACAAAGAATTTAATCTTCATTATCTGATGATGATGCTTCTCTTATTGCTTTTTCTACTTTTTCCATAAGTTCCGATACTTCTGTAAATTCTTTTCTCAATAAATTCTCTTCCATTTCTTTATATCGACTATATAATGTATATGCCCAATCAAGACGATTTTTAGCCGCTAAGTTATTTGGAGGATTTTCTTCTAATAAACGTTTACTTTTAATAACAAAATCATCCGCTATATCACGTATCATACGTACTAATAAATCTCGATCAAAATTAAATATTTGAACATAATCGCAATAGTCTTGCACCCAATCCATTTGTCGACTGGTATTATGACAAAAGACATAAATTGATGAATACGATTCACCTGTAACTGAATCAATAAACATATTTGGGCATTTAAGTAAAATTAATGGTACAGCTACTCTTCCCATTTGTCCTGATGTTATAAGAAATACTCGTTTATCTGAATTTTGTTCTAAAAATCGTGTACAAGCTTCGGCATTTGTAAATGCTGCTAATAAAAACCAAACACCTTCAAAAATGACGAATTCTGGATTTCCCAATGCTCGATGCATGTCATCATACTCTTTATCAATTAACTTTATTGGACATGCATGATTTGGATCAGTTGTACTTGAAAATGCATGTTTCAAATGTTGATATTCATCTGGTTTTCCTATATTTTGATCAAGCCAAACAATCATATGATTTGGTTTTTCTTCAGTGGATGAATTAGGATGACTAAACATTCTTATAAAAAATAAGAATAAAGACGTAATAAGTTGAAGAAGTTTTTAGTATTTTTTTCTATCGATAGAGTTATACATTTTTGATCAAAATTTATATTTGTTCTTGTAACAGTCGGAAAAATCCAGCTGTAAAAGAGGAACTGCGTAAAATAACAGAAAAAACCATATTAAGGTAGAATAAAAGAAAAAGAAAAAAATAAATTACGCAATGTATAGTTACCATCACTTGAGAATGTTTTTATTCAATAAAAATATTGGATTTTTCCTTTCTTTTACAGATATTCAGGATAATGATACAACTTAAAAATATCATAAAAGAAAAACTACGCAGTGGTAGATATTTCTTGGTTTTTTTTTACTTTGATTAATTTTCAGGTGATGAATTAAAATATGACGAAAGGAAAAATAAAAATCCCCCAAGGTTAAAAAAAGCACATGACACAGCAAAATATATTTACTTTCTGTTATCAACTTTTATGCGTAATGTGTCTACGAAGCAAAGCAAACATATCGTATTTTAAACCCTATTAAAATATGTTTCAGTTTAAGAAATTTCAACTATTATCATTTTTTTTTCGATTAAAATGAACATTTACAGTGTGAAAAGCTCTATAGTTTACATAAGATCACTTAATTTATAGTTGCATTTTTTGTTCTCAAAATGGACACAATCGTATGTGACTCGCTGTGAAAAATCTTTGAATTGCAGTTCTTTTTCTTAATGAGTAAGACTTATACAGTTGCAATGTATTATTATGTAGATGGTATGTTGCATCTAACAAGTACTAACACAATGAATGAGGAAATATAAATTGAACACATCTCAATAGATCTAAACTAGGTCATTCTCATTGTGACTTTCGATATGGGCTACTAACTAAAGAAATAAAGAAAAGAGATTTGCCGCGTTCCAGTAATAATGATCTTGTTCGCAAGGTCGAAATTTCATCATTTTAAAAACAAAAAGTACAATTATTAATTAAGCGATCTTATGTAAATTATAGAGCATTTCACGCTGCATCTTTTCGTAAAAAAATCAAGATTTTTGTTGAGAGTCTATGTTGAGATATGTGCATAATAAAATATGGGAAAACGTTTTCGAACACTCGGTATATATACAAGTGAATTTTTTGAAAAATTATCGTCATGTAGAGAACGTTTTAAGATTATGTGTTTGTGTAAATGTCCTATCATATTGTAGAAAACATCCAACGCATCTGAATGCACATAATTAAGTAGAGACGTTTTTGATAAAATAGTATTCTGATTAATTGTATATAATTATAAGTTCATTGGCAACACTATTGAACCCAATATGTTCCACAAACCTTGCAAATTAATCGGTAAGGTTGCTGTATTGAAAAAAAGAATTTCTTTTTTGTTATAGACTGACTTTAATATGGGATTCATGAGTATATTTATCATCTAATCTAGATTAACTTTGTTTTATTTCAAATCCACCTTTTTCTTTTAAGATCAACCCACATATGAGCTGTATGAATAAGTTTTATTTTATTATATAAAATGAATTCATTTTCTCTTGATTGTAGACTAATCCGAGAAACAACTTAGCGATTAACTGTTATTATTAACTGATGAGAGAAAGTCGATATTATATAGGTATGAAAAGCTAAATAGAAATCTGTGTACGAATGCTATTCAAGTTTTCATATCTAAATGAGATCGACTTATGGATGCAAGATAGAGAGTAAACCGCTTGAATACCTCAGAAGGTTTCTTCCTCCGTTATTGGGTTGAATAACTGGAAAAAAGTTCAATTCGAATGAGTACGTACGAAGCCTTTATTACAAGTGTTCAGGCTTGATTTCGTGAGATGCGTTTTTTAAAATTGTACAATCAGTCCATTGCCGCCGATTTTCTTACTGCTTTGGCCATCAAATGCCACTACGCAAGCTTCTCTCAAGTAGTTGTTCCAGTCGACGACTATGTTCTTGTTCATTTTCAACTCACGCCCGCACCACTTAATTGATGTCAACTCGAAGGCTCAATTGTAGAAGAAGCGGACCGTCATCACGAATGGTAGACGAATGTTCTCGAACCAGTTGCTAACGCACATGTTAACTTTCTACATGCAGATCTTAATGTTACATTTCCAGAAGATTTTTTGTTCGAAGTAGAGCACCATCAAATGGCTGCTCTCTGGAAAGAATTCCATGCTCTTGAAGAAATACTGCAGCCTCATGTTGAGTTTTTGACAAATTTCAGAGGTTCATTGCTTAAAACTGTAAGTCTCTCTGAACTTCAGTTGTACGTGTGATGAAACTCGCTCCATGTATACCAAAAGAACAACAGAGAGCAAAGCATGCCTTAAGCACATATCATCACGCGCAGAGCTGTATCACAAAAATATGCAATAAAGAAGAATGTGTCTATAGTACAGAACGAACGACGAAAGAAACAAAAGACACGAGGCGTAGCGAGTGAATCATATGGGTGTATGGTATATGGCTGTGGAGTCTCTATACTCACACGCCATCCAAATGAAGTAACAGCGTTAAAATAGCGCAATCTAAAACGTGTTTTCAAAATATTTGAAAATTCATGTAGTGATCGAGATAACAGAAAAGTACCTATTATTATTATTATTAGCATTAATAAGCGAAATCTTTTCCATCATTTATTCATTAGAAAAAAGAACCATCAATAATATTGAAAAATCGTCAGTCTTTCTGTTGTTTGCTGGTATATAATGTACGCAGTTTCATCGTATTTCACATTTTAAATCCCGTAGGGATTGTGCTAATAACTTTTTCAAAATTAAACGGAAGAAGCTAAGACATTGATATTAATGATATACATCAAGGTCCTTACAGAATGGAATGGTTTAAAACCATTTCTCAAGAGGGCACTTTAATATGTTTCCTCATAAGTGATATTTCAACTCTTCGTCTAGTGAAACCTATCTCAATGGATAATTGTTATACAAGAAGAATCATTGTACTTCATGTTCTGTCGTATTGGGTTGGTCAGAATGTTTTTGCGTTTTTTTTACCTTCAAGAATGCAATTAACTTTCAACAATGTAAGCTCCACTACTGTCTATGATTTGCTGCTAATGTTGTAGTAGAGAAAGGATCTTTCGTTCGTAGAAATCTTGAGATTTTTGGGCGAAGAAGTTTCGTAAGGTTCATTTTCAAGTTGTTCTCGTCGTCGAATTTTTTCTCACGTAAATAGTCAGGCATAAAACGATACAAGTGGTAGTCCGTAGGAGCTAAGTTTGGAGAATAAGGTGAATATGGAACCATAACCCCATCCAAGCTTCAATAATTTTTCACGTGTCGACTTTACAATATGAAATTTGGCGTTATTATGTAAAAAATAAATTCTATCCTGTTCTCCCAAGAGTTTTTCTGCAACTCGGACTAGTTGTTGACAATAGCAATCAATAGTGATATCGCAACCAGTTGGAAGAAATTCACAATGAATAATCTTCTTTGAGTAAAATTTATTCTTGGGCATTGTTACATCTGTTTTTATAGTCCCCAGCCACTGCTGCTTGCGCGTATAATTAGCATGCAGCATTCACTTTTCATCACCAGTAATAAATTTGTGGAGCCATTGGTAGTTGCGATGAGATGTCATTAATTCCATATAAGCGTCAACCCTGAGTTGAAACTGATGCGGTGACAACCCATGTAGTATCCAAACTCGCTATTTCTACGGTCTGCCTAATTCTTTCAGATGTGTTTCTATTGTAACATAAATGCTAATCGTCCTGCATACGTTAGTGATTGTTTTCCTTGCTTTGTAACTCAAACGAAATTCATAAAGCAAAAGCACTCGGAGATCTCTACGAGATATCTTCAATTCTAAATCGAGATCAAGATCCATATCCAAGATTTTGTTATTGTTTGAAAGAAATTCATACCCCCATCATATATATCCTCGGTATGGAAACTTCTAGAACTTTCTTGACTCTTCTAGGAAAATTAAACAAAAACACAAAAACTTTCTGGTCAACTCAATATATAAGAAGACAAAAAAAACTTTGATAGTAAAAACATCGAAACTTAGCGTAAAATATCAAAAATATTATATATAAAAACTACAAGCACCAAATAACACATGAAATAGAATAGAAGCAAAAACTAGATCATTTTTCGTGTCTCATATTACTATTGAAACTTGGTGAAGCTAACGTCTAATACTGTTACAAAGCTTCCTCGCGAACATTCAAATTATGTAAAATATTAATAAATAAAAGTTTATTTATTTAAATGACTGGAAAACAAATATATATTTTTCAATAAAAACCTGATTTACTAGTGTACACAAGATGAATATTGTTCATCTTAATATTTATTATATATTCCTTTCTTGAATTTAAATAAAGCTAAAATAGTGAAAGCGTTTATTGCATACAAGAACTCTATAAAACAAGTTTCCTTAATCAATTCAACTTGATCTAGTTCACTTGTATTACATATCTTTAAAAAAAATCTAATGCTATTAGTTGTATGTGAACGCGATTTTTAACAAAACGCATTTCAAAACTTTTTCTAACTGTGTATCAACGCGTTTCGTGTTTATATGGTCAGCGAATTGAATATTTTCATTTACTTTTATTAAAAAAAACAGATCTCTCAATAAATAACTTACTGTTTGTTCAATCTAAGAATTCTCATGCATTTTTAAAAAAACCAATCTTTATAACTTCTCTTCAACTTTATGTGTTTTACGAAATAATTTATTCCAGAAATAATGATAAAAATGTTTTATTTAGATGAACATATATAGAGCTGATAAAATATGTTGACACAATTATCAATAAGTGAAAATAGTGAATTGATCTGTTTCTTAGGTTTAAAATGTAATATTTGAAAAAAATGAATAAAAATTTCTTGATGAATTAAAGAGCAGCAATTCCACCATAAACTGCTAAAACAAAAACATGATCATTATTTTGAGCAATTACTAATTGAACATGAGATAAATATGTATAATCAAGAAATGAAAATTGATCAACATTAAAATCTGGACTTCCACATTTACATCCAGCATGATGAAAACCTTTTGTTGTTTCAGCTAATTTTGATATATTAACACGATAAAATAAAGTCGGATTTTGTTGTGGAATTGATTTTTGTAATGTTTGAACACATTTATATAAAAGAGAACTTCGATCTAAATCATCTATCATTTTATCAGATAAACGTTCAACAATTAATTGATGTGTATTAAAATCGAATATAAGATGATTATAACAAACAATATAATCTGATACTTCCGATAGATTTGGACGATTAACTCCACAAAAACAAGTATAAGTAGTTAGATCATCAGCAGATAACATTCGACATAAGCTGGATCCATGATCTTGCTCGATCTGTTCTAATAAATATTTACAATAACCTATTGTTTCATGTTCATGATTTTTGTTAGGATTCGAAGAATATTGATCATCATCATTATCATTAGTAATATTTCGAAATGAATCAACAAGTTTATCTTCATCATTCAAAGCATGCTCTACTTGATAATAAATAAAAGAACTACTTATGTCTAAATGAGATTCTTCATCGTCTGATGATAAAATTTCATTTGCTGTTAAATGAAAACGTGATAAAAGATCTTGACCAATAAATTGTGATTGATGACGATTAATCATATAAGTCCGATCAACACTATGATCGAAATCAATTAATGGTTGTCGTCTATTATTATCTTTTTGTTTAACTTTATATAAACAACCATAACAATTTCGATTATAAAAAACATCATATAAAATTCTTTTCATTTCAACTTCAGTTACTTCATGTGTATTTTGATCATAATGAATAATATAATTTTCTGAATCTTGTTCATGTCCTAATAGAAAAAAAGCATAAACAGCAGCAACACGACAACATTGTTCAATATGTTGATAAAAAAAGTTTGAATCTGAAAAAGAAAATAATGTTTGACAACCATATTGATCATTAATTATTGGAATAAATTTTTCTTTAAAAGAATTTTCTTCAAATTTTTTTAAATCTTCACTTTCCCAAACAATTTTTAATAATTGAAAATCAGGATAAGCAAATATTAAATATTGAATATCTTGTTTATTTAAATATTTAAAAATTAAAAGCCAAATTTCTGATGGTAATTTTTCAATTAATTTTTTTTCTTTATCAAAATTTATATTTAAATTTTTAAGTTTTAATTCAAGTAAATGTGGATAACAATATCGAATAGATAATGAACGTTCATATAATTCTCCAATATCAATTGGTTTTATTAATTCATTCTGTGAATTTTTATAGATTTTTAATTCGTTTTGTTGTGCTTCACGAAAAAAATTTAAACATGCATAATAATCATCTTTTTCTTCAGGAGTTATTGTAAAACTTAAAAGTTTTTCTTTTCGTGTAACAAGTACATCAGTTCTTATTATAATACGTTCTTTAATATCATTAGAATCATGAAATTTTGGTGGTAAAGCTTCATGTAATAGATTATGTGTAAATAGAATAGCATAACCTTTTTTTGGTTTTATTGTTATACATTCATATCCATTATCTAATCCACCATATGCATCAGTTTCTTCTTTTATTGTTAATCCTTTAATTGGAATTTTTGATGATTCTTTTGGAAAATAAAATTTTGTTTCACCTTTTTCAAAATTATCATTTAAATAAATAATTAAACTTAATAATGATCGTTCATCACTACTTGGTGCATATTGTCCATCTTTATGAGGAGTAAAATATTCACTTTCACCATATTTATTTAATCTCATTGCTTTATTAACACCACTTATTTCCCAACTACCTTGAACATTAAAACCTAATGGTTTAGGATTTGATATTAATTTTGTTATTCGATTACTAAATTTTAAACGACGCCAAAGTGTTCGAGCAAATTGATCATCAACAATTATTAATCGAGAATTATTTCGTTTTTTAATATCATATTGTTTATTTAAATTTTCAAATTTTTCTTTATTTATATTCAAAAGAATTTCATCACATTCATTTACACTCAATAAACTACCTAATTCAATTAATATTAAATCATTCTGTTGTTTTATATTATTTAATTTAATACCATCTGGTAATTTTGTTGGTACTGAATAATTTGTAAGTAATGAATCAGTTATACTTAAATCCAGAGTCCCCAAAAAATGATTTCGATTCATCTAAAGATTTATGATAAATATGTTTTTATTACAATTAATAATTTTCTTCGTATTTATATATAAGAAACATGCTTTATAGTGTATTTTCATTTAATTTTATCTTGACTTCATATGTTATTACCCAACACCAATGAAATGCAAGAAGAAGAAGAAAAATAAATGTGTTAGTGTCTGTTATCCTTGATTATCTTTTCTTCTAAAAAAAACGTATTAGTTGTAATGCGTTATTTTTATTTTATTTGTTTCAGAAGAAAATATCTATTATACTCATGCTGAAACTGGCATAAATTCAGTTCATTATAATAGTTGAATTATTAAATTTTACGTCTAATGTTCATATATTTAAAGTTGATAGTATATTTCTTTATCAAATAGATTCTATATCTTTGCAACGAGATAAAACTTTTCGACTGATATCTGAAACAAATACTCTTCTTTTTTTCAGTATACTCAAATTGTTACGTCCAAAGAGGCTTATATTAATAAATGAATTTCACAGAAAAATGAAAAGCGTATAAGTTGAACAGTTAGATATATGAGTAGACCGGTGGAAAAGTCTTAGTAAGTGCTCCTTTATTAAGATTTCTCTATAAAATTTATCCATCGAATTCAATATAATTCGTAGTGTTGCATCCTTAGTTTTAAGAAGCGGTTCACATCTATTTTTTTTGTCATATTTTTAGTTCGGAGCTACTCGCTGGTAATGCATCCAAATAGAAAATATCGTTAATAAAGGTTATAGCTATGTCATTGTATATTGGTATACAATTCGTTGATAGAACTTGTGAGCATTAATATTGTATAAAAGAGAAAGCTTTTTTAAGGATGTGAGCTTTATCCATTCAATCACTATGAAATTGTCATTTCAAAAGAAGACCAAATGATTTAGCCCTATATCAATAGTCACCGTAAAATAGCCATAATTCTAAAGATTGATAGACTTTTCAGACTCATAAAATTCGATGAAAAAATAGGTATTATCTATCATAATCCTCCTTGTACTTGAGAAATCGAAGCAAAATTGACGAAGTAAGTGTATATAAATTTTCAGGTCCTGGCAGACACTGGATCGAATCTACCACCAATATTGTTCAATCAATCTCACTAATTTAGCATATATTTCTACGATAGGTACATATAACAAAGTTAGCAAAAAACGGAAAATTTCAACTGAAACAGGTGAGCCATTCTAGAGGCATCGATATTCTAACGAGGGAACATTTTCAACTGATCAATTGCTTTTTAAGTTCGAATTCTGTGCATAAGGTAGACCCCAGTGAAGTATGAAAAACCACAAAAGATTAAATAGCCATAGGTCTTCTATTCAGAGTTATAGGCATTTTACTGAAACTTTAGTCTATGGTATGATATATACCAAAAAATCGAATGTCGGTCTATCGAGCTGAGATTTTGCTTACAGACAGGTCTATTGGTAGGTAGAATGACCTAAAAGTTTCAGTTCAAAAGCATGTTTCCTTCTTGAGATATGAAAGACCCAAAAATTAGGCATATCCCATTCGAGATGCTATAGAATTTTCTGTTTTTTGGAACTTTAATATCTAAAGAAGGAAACATGCTTTTGAACTGAAACTTTTAGGTCATGCTTTCCACTAATAGACCTGTCTGTAAGCAAAATCTCAGCTCGATATACCGACATTCGATTTTTTGGTATATATCATACCATAGGCTAAAATTTCAGTAAAATGCTCATAACTCTGGACGAAACACCTATAGAGATTTAATCTTTTGTGATTTTTCATACTTCGCTGGGGTCTACCTTATGCACAGAGTCCGAATTCAAAAGTGATTGATCAGTTCAAAATATTCCCTCGTCAGCATAAAACGATCCGTAGTCAAAAACTTGATTTTTGAAAAATGAGTATTTAGTAAGGACGAAAATTGTGACGCCTTGTCGAAAGAAAAAAGAAACTAGTAAATAGTACATTTTGTAGAGCACCTTCTAATCTACAAGCTGATATATAAATAAAAAGTTTTGAATTAGAATAGTGAAAATATAAGGAAATTCGGAAAAAATTTTTACCCAAACGAATATTTTGGGCTTTTCAAAGATTATTTCATCACTCTCAAACCAAAAACTGACACAAAATTTCTAAGCCCATATTGGAAAAGAGCACAATATTTTGGTTTTAACCGATAGCTTTTGACTGATCGAAAATACTTTTCAGTAGCTCAAAAGTGAACAAACATTTTGTCCGAAAAGTTCCCGATCATCCATTATATAATTTATGTCAATTATTTGATAATCTTAAACTCATTTATTTTTGTATAGAAATTAGTATTTTAATAAAAAGATTTCCTTCGAGATAAAATAAACATTCAATCTTTATTTAATGAAAAAATGTTTAATTTTAACCAGCAATTTAAAAATCAATTAGCTATTTTAATTGATAGAAAAATTCATCTACTATGTCGTTTATTTATAAAACAGTGAAGAACAATGAAATTCTTTTAGTAAATTAAATGCTAACAGCATAGACTTTATATCACGTTTTAGAATAATTGTCGACATCATGTTAAACAAATGTTTTCATTTTATTGAATTTGTCTGAAATATACATGGAAATTATGAATTTAGATAAAATAATTTTATCTCTTATGACTTTTTCTATACTTTAGATTTACCATTTAAAGTTTCAATTCAATGATGAATTTATATATATGATCATTTCTTATTTCTTTATTTTTACATAGTAAGTTCAACATTTATAGTGGACTTTAAAAGTTTCGTACCACTGTAGTTGAGGTAATATATCTTTCATTTATAACTTTTTTTAGATTTCTATTTAAAGAGATCTTTCGATCTCGAATCATGTAACGTGTTTGTTAACATGAACAAAACTTTAATGTTATGGTAGTTAAGAGTCTAACTTCTGTAATAAACTCATCTTCACCCTTCGTTGTCTTTTATCTTTATAGTAATGTCTTTCCATGCATATGTTTCTTCTGTCCAGGTGTATGCATTTTTTTTGTGTTCTTATCAATTTTTTTGCATTTAATTGAAGTAATTTTATACTTTCCTTGACATTTTCAATGAGTGTATTTTTTGCTGAAAGGCAGTGAAAAAGTATCTATGAAATGATTATTATCTTTTTTTTACCGGTCGATATCTTTTATGATGAATAAACATGGTATAACGTCAAAAAGCAAGCAACAGGTATATTTAAATGAAGGTAAGAGAAAAAGAAGAAGAAAGTTGTAAGAAAAGGCACACGATCTAACAACAAAGACAAATAACAGCGACAAGCTAATATTTGACTATAAATAGGACAGTCTACATTTAACGGCAAGATTTCAACGATCCTACGTTTTTGTATGACTTCCTCAAGGGTTTCCAGGATGGTGAAAGTATGACATACGATTTTTTCGACGGAATCCGATCGATGACAATCGTCTATGGATGAGTTGTGTCGAAAAAGTCGTATTCTATTTCTCTTTCATCTTGTACTTCGAAGAACTAGTAAAATATCTGCTTCTGGAGTTCTTATAGGAAATGTTAAAAAGTAGCTCTCTGAATTTATTTCAGATTTCTTCGTAAGAAAACGAAGTCATGGAAAATTTTTCCAAACACTGTTGAGCAATGACACACATAACAGTTACACTCGAAACATTCTAGATTCAAATCATGCATGACAGTCAAAACTCCTAACTATTGAGTTTATAGGAGACATTGTAACGAGTATACTCGTTCATCAATACTCAATTCATGCTCCTGTGGTTAGTTGTGGGCTAGCAGAATGACGCTATATCATAGATGAAGCTTAAATATACCGCTCGACTTAACGCATCAGTCTCCAGTATTACCTGTCATAAACAATTAGCTTTATAATATCTGTTTGGACGTTAATTGTTTCAGCACCTTCCACATTCCTTGACATTCATTATGATGAAATTACTTTATCATAAGGGTTTAGATACCGATCTGTTAAATGAATTGCTCTTTTAGTAGACCAGAGCCCGATCTAAAACCTTCTTAGATTCAGTCTGACAGCTTTTATTTTTACAGAGTATTATACACTGATATTATAAATGTCGAATTTGCACAAACTCAAGCAATCGATCGCTTACTGGTGTCTCGCCAACACCGAATGGGAATGGAATACGGAACAAGTCTGTGAACTCGCTCTTAACCTTGGTATGGAAGGTATCGATCTTGCACCACCAGAGACATATCCCACTCTAAAGAAATACAATCTGAAATGTACACTTTGTCCGAATGGAATGCCTGGAGCGCCTTTTATGAAAGGTCTTAACAATCTAAAATATCATGAAGAAGTCATTGCCCGAACGAAACAATCCATTGATCTTGCCGCCGAATATAATTTTCCGAACGTAATCGCTTTTACTGGATACAAATGGCTCGATCCTGAAGATCCTTCGAGTGGTGAAATATCGAATGACGAATGCTTTGAGAATTGCGTAAAAGGTCTACTTGACCTATCTACCTATGCCGCCGAGAAAGGTGTCACCGTTTGCCTAGAACATCTTAACACGCGCATTGGATCACATCCGATGAAGGGTCATCCAGGCTACCAGGGCGATAACATCGATTTCTGTGCCGATATTGTTCGTAAAGTAAATTCACCGAGTGTTCGACTGCTGTTCGACGTCTATCATGTGCACATCATGCATGGTGACGTCATTAAATACTTGCGAGCTCATCGTGACGTCATTGGTCACATTCACACTGCTGGCCATCCGGGCCGAAATGAATTAGATGACAAACAGGAAATATGTTACCCTGATATTGTGGCCGCTATTCGAGAAATCGGCTACACCGGTTACATTGGCCATGAATTCATTCCGACTCGTGATCCTGCGGACGGTTTCTCCTCAGCAGTGAGCCGGTTCAATGCTTAACTGACTGCATCAAAGATCCGAATTATTTTGACTTCTACCTTTTTCCAAGTTTGACATTCATCATGGACAGTGCCTGTAGTGAGACCATACCAAATCTCAATTGCTTTGCTGTAAGATTGAAATAAAAATAGTTTGACAATATTTTGGCCCATGGATACTCCTCTAAGCATCCTGACTTCGTTTAAGATTTGCCTAAAATTTCTGTAATGATTAGATATCCTCTTAGTAAAGATACTTTCGGGATGATGGTCCTTGATAATCCAAAAGTATTTTTTACGTTATTGATTCTCTTAAGCCTAAACAAACGAAAATGAACCGAAATTTATGTGACGATATATAAAACAACCTGATATTAATAACATAAATAAATGTTGTTTCCTCTGTGGCAAATGAGACTGGTGATGATCTCTGAACGTTGGTTACAACTCTAGCTGTGGATTATGTTTACACATTTTTGCTTCCCTTATCTTGTGTCCTGAAAACTTTCGAAAAATGAAATCTCTCTGTAAAATGAGATCTGTCAGAATTTCACGAATTCTAAACTCTTGAGAAACTTGGAACTCAAACACAAGTCAAAACTAAACTGTTCAATTCTAAGGTACTCAAAGAATAGCTTAATTCTTTTTCTATTTCAGCCAAGAGAGTCACTATTTAACTTCAAAATTTTTCGAAGCATGTAACTACATACACGCATTTCAGTTGTTTCCCTACTTGTTCGTGTTTAATGCTAGTATGAGAATCAGTTGTATTGCTGAACAACCATAAGTATCAGATGCTTCCCGTATTTTCCAGATTATCTGTGAAAACTTTTCCGGTATGATTTTGTCTGCCATAAACAGCACATAGTGCAATCCCTGTGGTCTTGATATAGTGACACGCTCACTCAATGCAATGCTCTCTCGTCCAAACTTCGTAATACATTCAACTGATACTATCCTCCTGTTCTCATTCTACGCTACTTTCAATTTCATCCTCATGCGGATTCCTCGAGTTTTTTGGATTCTGAGAGCTTTGTTTGGTCGTAGTTGATAATGCCTTATTCTTTTGGGTTATGTTTGTGTTTAAAGTTTCTTAAAGGTTCAGAATTTACAGAATTCGACCACTACTATTCTCATTACAAGGGGAATTTGTTCAAATATTTGAGTATACATAAATGTAGGATCCAGTCGATTTAAATCTTGACCCGATGCTCTTTCATTTTCTGTGACAAATCTCAAGGGAATGCAATCTCGATCGTATTGTGTTACAGTAATTTGCTAATAGGTATAATCGATGTACAGTTTGATTAAGTTATTTTTAATAGTTTTGTGTAGTTTACCATAATTACATACAACATTAAATGTTACTTATGTTCATACAATTGGATAGAGCATCAATTAATCTACCGAATCATATGATTTACATTTTATTTTCTTTGGTTCTAGTCTAAAAATATTGATAAATCTCAAAAAGTAGCTAAAAACTTTTTTCACACAGCAAGTTTGATAGGGTAAGTGGTTACGTTTCATACTTTATTTTGCATTATCTAATACGCTTTATTAAAAATCGAATATATTAGACGATGTAACATAAAATACTGTACAACCTACGAGATAAATCTTATTCTAATTGTACACTTTTATTCTCAGAAAAAGCAAAATTCTATACGAACAAGATTCATTCTATTGACTATTCAAACAGTAAAGCTTATCATAGTTGTGTTAAAAAAATCACACAAATGCTGCAGAGCCAATTTTGTTCATTTGGAAAATAAGAGTTGAAATTATAAAACAAGCAGTCTTATGAATTTTGTGAAGCTTTCCACGTTACACCTTCTAGTATACTTGTATTTTAATAAAACGTAGTAGACAATGCAAAAGTAAGATATGAAATGTGGCCACTTATCCAATCAGATTTGCTGCGCGAAAAGAATTTTTTAATTTGCTTGTTAAGATCTATCAGTTTTTTAGACTAGAATCAAAGAAAATAACATGTATATTATCAGCTGTATCAAAATAAACAACCTTCGATGTTTCACATAAATATAGCAAACTACAGCAAATTATGAAAAATAACATAATCAACCTGTATTTGGAAAATCCGTGTTTGATTCGTCGATATTGACATCGATCCAGATTAACAAATAATTCTGGGCAATCTGCATAATTGGATTGCTAGTGCCAGTTACTACAGAAATGTTTCCTTCTGATTTTTGATACATCTATTATCCGCTGTATGATTAGTAGATCACCAACATAGGACTTGGATACAAATTATTGTTGATTAGAAAGAGAGTTCATATCATCAATATATTTTCAACCTTCTTTTGCTTTTCTCCGCGCGTTTACTGTATTCTTAATATTAAAATTGCTTTTGGTGAAAAATAAACATGATATTCAGAATCAGCGCGCCAAAATCCACCAAAAACTATATTTTTTTAGTGCGAAGTATGTCCATCGAAGTTTTCCCCCTACTGCTCCTCAGCTTGTTTTTTTAATTTCCACCTGTACTCCCCTACGGGACATAATTTTGATGGAAAATATTTCACGATGAAAACTAAAGTTTTTGGTGTATTTCAACACGCTGATTCTGAATATGAAATTTATTTTTCATAAAATCCAATTTTTGACAACCAAAATCTTGAAAGACTAGCTGTTTTCTTATATGTTTTCCCTTATAAACTCGGTCTTTTCAAAAGTTCGAATCCCATTAATAAAGATTGACATATTTTTTTGCTTTTGTCTTTTTATTTGATAGATTGTATAAAGCTGCATTTGTGATAAAAATGTCACTTTTTAGCTGAAAGTCTTTGTGAAGTTATAGATTGAACAATGTCTGTCACGTACTGAAAAATAAGTGTTTAAAAGAGAATTTTTTGTGATAAGCTGTGGTCACTAGTATAGTCATTGAATAAGATGATTTCAATTCTATTTTGTAGAGAACCTTTAGTTGTATATATGGTACCCCCCCCCCCCAGAAAAGTCGATTTCTTGTCATAGGAAGATATGCTCAAGTCTATTCTTTCAGAATCTTTATAGTTTTTCGAAAAATAAACAGATTTGAACGGACTTATTAGTGAAAATTTGGATCAACTATCATGTTTTCCGAGGAATTTTCGAGTGCCTTTCTTCATTTTTCTCAAAATCAATTCTTTTGAATATAAGATTTACGCGGACACGCCCTCTCAACAACTATCAGATGCATCAGATATCAAGTTTCGTTTTAATACAACCAAAGAAAATAGATATTAAAATAATATTTTGTTTTCTTTGTAAATTAACATTATCAGCCCATCATGATGACGAAGATTGTGTCATTTCTTGTCGTTAAGTTTTTTTTTGTTGTTTGTCATGCTTGCATATCTTTCATATCTTCTGGTTAGCATGTAACACTCATTTTACCATTCTATTGTGCTGTTAAGGCTCTGATAACACATCATTGAAAACATGTATTTTAATTTTTTCAAGTTGGAAATCAGAATATGGATACTTATACATGTTATTCTCATAATACTGTCAATGACTTCGTTCGTTTCAAGTTTTCCATGTCGACTCTATGGCATGCATCGACCAATTCTTAATACAGAGTTGATTGAAATCTATAATGAATCATCTTACCATCGTGTTTTGGATATAGGTGATTCAGTAATTTTTCAGAGTCCGGCAGCCACCAGTAAAATCAATAATCGAACATTTATCAGTACATATAATACATATGATAGTGAAGCTGTACCTTATTTCTTCATGCTGATAATCGATATAGAAACCAAATCAATC
>JAJEKB010021303.1:372213-415231 GCA_022393335.1 Macrotrachela quadricornifera
AGTATAAAGAAATTATAGGAAAAATAAGTTATTGAATTTATTTTGGTTAGGAGAATCGGATGTATAAGACTTGAAGTGCCGAAAAGGCCAAGAGATCAAATTCAACTACTGGATGTCTTTTTCAATAGGCAAATGAAAGTGATTCCTTGTCGACTATATGATCGTACGATGCTTGATAAACTTTTTATTAACATTAGCAAACGCAATAATATCATTCGTCTCTCGTTTCTAAATCATCATCAACTCTCTTCTGAAGTTTTTTGTCAGATAATCCAATACATCTGACATGCTTGTGCTGACACAGACAATAATCCAAGACCTTTCAAGGCTATGGCCAAAGTGTGTTTCTTATTTGACAATACAATATGCGTTGTGTCTTCCTGCGTTATGACTCATTTCATCTGTCGCAGCTGGTCTGACAAACTACCCATGTTTTAACCACTTTTTTCTTGCCTTCCACTTCCACTGATTATCTTCAGTCGGACTTGTGTAGTTTGAAATGATATCAAAAATAGAATGAAAAGATATGAGTATTCTTTGGACTGATGAACAACAAATAGAAGTATTATTGATAAGATTTAATGTAACTTTTAGCTCAGAATAGATCGGATGAGCAGTGTATAAGATTGAGAAAAATTTCATCCTTTGATACTCTACTATTTTTCGTGAAGCAAACATTTATCATTTTATTACCTACTTTTTTTATATATGCTAAAAATGTGATATCTCACGAATAAAGGCATGAGGGATTGAACACTTTTTAGGTTATTCATAGCTTATCGAACTCTGCTTAAGATAAAAAGATGGACTCTAAAACGCTTGAACATGTATATATGTTCTCTTGTAAGTCATAATCAATGATTAAAAAATTCATTCAATGTTTGTAATTTACGAATAAAATGAATTAGATCATTATTTGAATGAAATAGACTTATATTAATATCATTTAATGATTCAACTTCAGTTTTATCTTTATTTGTTAACCAAAGAATATAAACATCATCATCATTTTGTTCAATAGATTTTGATTTTGCTGTTTGTAAACATAATGAAGCAATATTATTGTTTAAAGGAATTGATTCAGTTAGTAATTGTTTATTTAATAATGAAGATAATCGTCAGCATTCTTTCCAACATTTTTTTCCTTTTATTTTATCCTTTTATTAGACGAAAACTTGTATTTATATGATATATATCTCAATACAACTAAATAAACACTTACGGTTATCCAAAAGCAGTGGCAGAGGTACTTTTTTTTCTTATAGAAAGTATGGCAGAATTTTCTTTTTTTACCAACAGATAGAGCATCTTTCGCTCTATCTTTCCATGCTATTTGATCAATATTCAACTAATGCATGATAATAGAATTCTCATAAGAACTGTCTTTTATTGTAAACTTACTATTAACACAATAGATCATCATTGATGGGACCAAAAAAAATGGAACACTTTTACACCTTGTTTTACCATCAGTTAATACGTCGTATAAATAAACCAAGTATACAAGAAGATGCATTGTGAAAAGCTCTACAATTTATAAACTGCTAGATATTTTATAAATGCACTTTTTTTGTTTTGAAAATGAGCGAAACTCTGAACAACCAGATGTGAACGTTGCAAAACTGAGATAGTCTTTTTTTAAAAGACGAGTTCGTTGTTTCTTATCTAAACTTCCCATAATTGTTCCATGAAACCTGTAGAACTTTTCACGCTACATCGTGTGGTGTATTTTGTTTTTGTAAAAAAATATATCAAATGAAAAAAATGAGATAGGAAGGAACGAATTCATTTTTTTACCGAAAAAGCATCTCATTTTTGCAACGTTCAAATCTGGCTGCTCGAAGCTTCCTCATTTTCAAAACAAAAAAATGCATCTATAGAATAACTGATCCTTCATAAATTGTAGAACTTGTCACGCTGCATCTTCTGGTATATTTGGTTTTTTCAATGTAACTTAATAAGTAATAACGAAGTGAATTGCAAAAGTGTTCTACTCAGGATGATCTTCTGCTACCAGGAAGTTTTCAACAAAAACAGTTCTTATGGGAATTTTATTATCATAACATTAGTTAAAGGGAACATAATTTTTGGTCAGCAAAAATGCATAGAAATGGCAGCGAAAATATTGAAATGGTCATCACTAAAATGATCAGCAATTAATTATGAAATGGTCGGCTTTTTATATATAAGGATCAGTAAAAAATTCAAATTTGGTCAGCGAAAAACTCAAATTTGGCCAGCAAAAAATTCAAATCTATCAGTAAAAATGTAGGTTTTATCAACATAATAAATTTTATCCATATAAAGATTAATTTAGTATGCGAAAAATAAAGGACGGGAACGGTGTATCCAGAAATCGGCCCTATATGAAAATTTGCTAGAGAATTTTCATATAGGGCCGGTTTCCGAGCAAATCGTCTCCCATCCTTTAAATAAAATTTAAAAACACAAGAAATAAGAACGAATCCAAAAGAATATTAAATAGGATCAAAAATTTAAAAAACGAATGGGAGGAAAAAGAAAATGAAAATCCAACTATATATGAGTCAGTAGTAGAATGAAAGGAAAATACCAAATAAGAGAAAGAAAACGACAAGAACACGTACATAAGAAATAAGCGGGTAGAGATGTGTGAATCACAGTCCAACAATATATATGAATAACTTAGGAAAAAATTAATGATACTTAGAAGAAAACATGATAAAAAGGGAAAATGCCTGAACTATATCACGGGACGAAAACGTTTGGAAAATACCCCAATACGAAGAAAAGAGATAGAAGAAGAAAAGACATATATGTATGTCATACTTGTCATCTGTACGATGTAACAGAAGCAACGAAAAACCGAAAAAAAGTGAATCAACTTATAACACATTTCGATTTTTAGACCGACCTTTTCATTTAATTTACTAATTTTTAAATATATTGACGAACCGAATTATTTTAAAAGCTGACCATTTAAATAAAATACTGATCATTCATTCAATCTACGGATCATTCACTTATTCTGCTGACCATTTCATTTATTCTGCTAACCGCTTAAATGATAGCCTTAGTTAAATAGCAATTATATAGTATGAAAAGACAGCAAACGACGCTCTATCTTTTCGTAAAAAAAGAAAATTTTTTCAAGCTTTCTATAAGAAAAAAGGTATCTCTGCCACTACTTTTGGATTACCCTAAGTATATAAATCATGAGTTATGAGTAATGAAATTTTATCTCACTATTTACTTTCTTTATTCGATGGATATTTTAATCATACGGTTAGACTTCATCTTATACATTCGATTCGTTTTCTTTCGATTATCCTAAAATGTCGGGTGACCAATGCCAAAAAACACATGTTTTTATATATTTCCGTTTTTGAATTATTGAGAAAACAATAATACGCACAAGTTCTCTGAAAAAAAACATTTACTGTACTGAATCCAACAATCGGGAGGCAAACACCTCCCTTAAGATGAATATTTTGGGTCGAAAACTACCCTATGACCGCCTCCTGGTCGAAAGGATATTCTGTGCAAAATTTCATTGGATTTGTTCGTACCGTGTTCAAATGAAAGAAGAACAAACAGACAAACTTTCTTTTTTATATATATAGATTAGTATTAATGATGAATATCGTCGTATTGTTTTTATTTTTTTCAATTAGAATTTGAAGTTTGACTTTGATTTGTTTTAGAAATTTATCTTAAACCAATAAAATAATCTTAATTGATCTTGAAAATAAAAAAAAACCTAATCAAATGTTTTTGTATAAAGAATAGCAGTTTGTCGTACAGTAACAATGGAGTTCTGATGATTGTACATAGGACACTAGAAAAATGTTTTGCTCCAGTTCTTCTAAAAGCTCGACAATCTACAATAGAAAGTATATATTAATTGTTTATTTTTTGTTTGAAAACAAACAGTATTATGAGAGATTCATTGTTAACGCTGCGAATAATAGATCAAAAAAAAATTTTATTTTTTCAATTGAAATCGATTAAAAACATATGATTTTAAACAATTTTCTACATGGGTTAGAAGCGCCAATTGAAATATCTCTTGTTGTTTGTGTTTGTATTCAAAACTGTTGCTATCAATTTTTTACCTTTATTACTGGAGAAGCCAAATGAAGAGAGTCTTGAAACTATTTCACTAACATTAAGTCATTAGATTTCAAACATAAATTATATTTTTTCAGTCATTTATTAATCAATGAAATAATCAACTTGAACAAATCAGTAACATAACTATTGACTGTTTTCAATATATGAGACAATGAGCTTACGAGGGAACCACTCGATATGTCAAAAAGCTTTTCGATCGAGGGCGTGATAATTAAATAGGACGTAAATAGAAGTGATACACCCTAAATTAGTTCGGGCACGAGTTGAGATCTGACTGAAATATCGACTTTTTACTAGAATTTGTCCATAGGACTCCATTTTACCCATAAAATCAAAGTTTTGAATTAGGTGAGACTTTACCCATATCAAGGCCTCAGTCAGAGTAGTTCATCCACCAAATTTCGGGCCGCCATGGCTGAATGGTTACGTTATTCGACATATACCCACAAGGTACCGTGTTCATACCTCGGTGCCACCGGACACGGAATGACCTTGGACAAATCATTAACGGCTATTTGTCTTGAATCACCCATCCGATAGCATAGTGATTACATTGTTGACATACCATATAGCTCCTGTAGCTGATATGTGGTTAGTCAATGTGTATGGGGAGCTCAAGTAATTGAGCGAGAAGAACTCTGCGTCAGGCCGGCTTTCTGTCCAGAGCTGCAGCTAGTTATAGTTGTAGAAAACATATCGGGCTTATGAAACTGTCCTTTGACAGCATCCTATACGGAAAGGTAGCCGAAAGACAAGAGTATTCTTCTTTCTTCTTCACCAAATTTCAGAATTTTTGGACTAAGAATTGTCGAAATGTAATGTTTTCAGAATATCCATACATACAACAATTTGCATAAAAATCTGTGCTTATGCTAACAGACTCATATCTCAGAACTGGTTGATTTAAAAATTCTGAAACTTGATGGATGAACAACTCCGACTGAAGCCTTACCATAGGCAACGTCTCACCTCAATATTCAAAGCTTCGATTTTATGGGTAAGATCGAGTCCCTTGGGCAAATTCTAGTAAAAAGTCGATATTTCAGTCAGGTCTCAACTTGCGCTCGAACTAACGTAGGGTGTACCATTTCTACCTATGTCCTATCTAATCATCACCTCCTCGATCGAAAATCTTTTTGACACCTCAGCTGGTTCCCTCGCTAGTCTCATAATAAATATTTAACTCATACTAAAAAAAATGGCATTTTAAATAGTAATCGAAAACAAACAAGTTGCAAAACTTGACAGAATCTACATGGAAGATTTTTATGAATGAAAAACGAATATGAACATGTGAAATATCATGACAATGTAAATTATATGCTCTTTCGATATTCCATCAGTCAATAAGACCTTCTGCACTACATTTATTGTTATTCAGCTACAGTTTATCAGTGATAAATCATATTATATGATGTGCATGTGGTATTGATGCATAACTGACTAATTTCTTATTGTTCTTTGAGTATAGAATTGAGAAATATATGTTTGATGCAACATATCGAACAGAATAGAAAAGAAGAGTGATTACAGAACGTGCAAAGTTAAACAACATAAAGTAAACATACATTACGCATAGAAATAGATCGAGCCGCGCTTCTGAGTGACAGATGTACTTTCGATCCTCATGAGCCATAAGCATTAGGATGCGGGGTCCTGCCTCGCATATCACCTGGGAGAAACTCGTTACTCGATCCTTTTTTTTAATACAAAAGTACCACGTTTTTATATTAATTGAAAATGAATGAAATATTTTCTTCAATCAATCTGATCATTCTTTTTATATGAGAATTTATATTTCAAAGGGTTAGTGGAATTTACAATATTATAATTTTTCTATACATCTCTGAACATAACATTCCTTATTACTTCCTACAATGTATCTTCTACAAGTAAATACTCCAAGTTTTTTAAAACTTGATTTTATTCCTGAAAAACGTACTTTGAGGATGAGGATGAGAGAGGAAATAGTTCCGAAACTGTTGTGGGGACTATTGAAAAGGTTTCAAAGGTTAGATCCGTGGGCAGCCCTCGATGGCATGCATATGGAGTTGATCAGAATCATATCATATGTTTATTTCTTTACAAGATGATTAGTCTAGATATACAGATTTAATCAATAGAGCTGATTTATTTTACAGAAAAGGAAGCAATCTAGTGTTAATAGTATTTAGTAAAACCTCAGTAAGTATTAATAAGAAAAAAGTAATCTTCCATAGACCAATCTTTTCTGACATTGATCGCACTTTATTTCTACAATAAAATAATAGCGATCGATATCACTCGTGGTTGTCGTAGATGTGTCAGTCTTTTTGTCATTGAAATACTTGGAAATCTCATTTAACGTCAGAGTCGAGGTGAACCATATTATTGAATTTAATGGTTCTGTTTTTGTGAATATTCAGCTGCACATGAAGATTTTCTTTCTCTCCAAAATCAGATGCTTCTCTGCAATTTATAAGTCATACCTTTTTATTTTTATAGAAAACAGGCATGTCAAACTATACATTTTGGATCCTAAGAAATCTGGTATTTATTTTACTATAATAAGAGTTAACATTCATCTTTTATTATTTTTTAAAAATTTATTTTACAAAATGTATATTTTTTGAAAGTAAAGTAGACCAACTCTGATCGATTACATCAAATTGATCAATTTAAGTTAGACAAATAAATCAAAGTCGATTTACTAATTCTATTAAAAAAAGCAAAATAAAATACTTCACGACACTTAGCAAACTAAAAGATAAAAGTTCTTACCACCACTCACATGGATGATATCTTTGCAAGAAAAAAAAGAGAGATTTTTATCTTTTTATGTTGATAAGACAAATTCTTTGCTTCTACATAGGGTACTTCTATGTTGGACGACCTATGTATATATAAAGTCGAAAGATACTTGTAGAATCATACAATCTGTTTTTCAAACGTTATAAAGTAATTAAGAATAATGAAAAAGATTAATCAATTAATTTTCTTCATCGGTTTGATGTTGGCGACGACAATCTGCATAACAGGAACCACTATGAAAAAAGGTAGAATCGGTCATTTCCCGAAATATTTAAGCGAGAAACTACAAGGTACGTATTGTACTACAACTACTGTTCGTAATCATGCCTGTCATGGTGATAAATGTCATGATAGTACAACTTCTATTCATGGTTGTGATACTTATGATCAACTATGGGATAATCTTACTGTTCATTATGATGTTCATAATTCTACTGGGTGGCGTAACACAACATGTGATCTTCGTGCTGCTTGGGAGCCGTTTGATAATGATAATTGTGGATTTGCTAATTTAACTTTTAAATCTTGTACTAATGGTGATTGTCGAAGTGGTATAACTGATATTGAAGCCTGTCTTAGTTCTTCTTCTGCAATGAACTATCTTAGAGATGCCTCTAGTTTTTCTGAACTTCATGTTAACGACGGTGTTGGCGATATTTTTGATATTCCTTGTGTGAATCTTTTATTTGATACTGTTCGTCGTCGCAGTCAATTTAATAGTAGTAAAAAAAAAGGTAAATATTCTTTCACTTTTATCTAATCAAAATAATATCGGTGATGTTTTAATTCATCTTTCGTACATTCTTTTTTATAATAATCATTTTGAAGTACTTCTTCATTCTGGATTAATTCATAATTTGTTTCTTTCTTTATAGAATATATGACATGAAACACAAATCTAAGTAACAAGTACAATGCTTCCACCGTATATTCATTATTATCGAACATTATGAATTGATTAGTTTTTATTTTTCATATCTTTTTTAACTAATAAATTAATTGTGAATTATTATATAGAAGTTTATTTTTAACATATCAATATACAAATTTTTATATAAGTGATCTAATTATGAATTTCATTTTAGTATCTATTGATTGTTAATCTAGAATAACTGTTTAGTACAACAAGAGCACATTGCGCAATCTAATCACAATTGTTATTATTACAAAAGTGTGTGATACTCGTTGTCAAGAGGGAAAGTGCGGGTCAGGTGCTGAGGCACTAGCGATGCACCAGTTCTAGTAGGGTGGGTCCTACCCAGTCCGACTGTGTTCTCATATACCTCTTTTGGGGAAAACATTCAAGCCTACAATTCTCTATCCTTGAAATAGGACTTGAGTCCTTATGGGCAAATATTTAGAGGTATCTTTGGGCCATCATGTCCTATTATTTAGAGACACCCTTAGCTCATTGTGTAGTATTATTTGAAGATGTTCTTAGATTCAGATTTCTTTTAAACCTTCTGACACTCGTCACTCCGCAACAAAAATTCAATGAAGGGAGCAAGGGGCAAGGCAGTATTCACTTGTGAAAGTTATAAGTTTGCGCAGATGTTTCTCTTCGGGCCGACCAAGGGATTTATAAGAGTTCTTTGTCATATAGCTCGAAAAATACCACATTTTGTCCTTGCAGTTGTGGAAAATGGCTTATCTAAAGTCTCCACCGATAATACCACAATTAGAGTTTTCTTCACTATAGTTAAGACAAAATATAGTGTTGTTCGAGTCATATGAAAGTGCACCTTAACACGCTCTGTGGCTCGCCCGAACAGCAAGATGTTCTATCTTTATAATAATGGAGAGAAGCTTTTCTTAAATTTGATTGATTGAGATGAAAAGGCTTTCAGTCATTTCGATATCAGTGAGAGTTTTTTCACTAATGTAAAGATAAAACATATTGCTATCATTACCGATCTGGAGATTAGTAGAGTTTTCTTGCATATGGCCTGAACAATATAATCTGTCATCTTCAAAATGAAGAAAACAATTTTCTCCAAATTTATCAGTACCAATATCAATACTTCAATACTGTATTGGTATTGTATCATCCGTAGAATTGGTATCACTTCTACTTCAGTTTGCTCAGAAATTTTATTTTTTCGGTGAAAGGTATACGCATATTACCGTAAAAGTTATTATAGATTTGAATCTATTCGTTTCTGTACTATACGTAATTTCTCATAAGGAAAGACTTAAGAGAATGGTATTATCCCATAAGCAAAATGTTATAAGTACTTCTAAGACAACTATACTATATTAATATGAATTGATATATATTTTCCGACATTTGAAAGACATTAATTTTTGTGATTTTTCTGTCGATAAAATATATATATAAAGCAAAGCGATTGAGACATATAAAAGTGATCTATAATTACATACTAAGAAGAAATGAGTTCACTTATCAATTTTCAAAAATATTTATTGTGCGCTCGTTTCGGATAGTTGGGCTTCTAGTGCATTTCGAAAGCGATAATCTTGAGACTAGCTTTCTACTCTATATGAGCTTCTAGTACATGGTGGACTTAGATTTATTGTGTGGAGGGGTTTTAACAGACGTAAGCGCCGCAACATTCAGTCGGAGAACGGCATATGAGGACGCAGAAACATCTCTAAATAACAGCATATGAGGACGCAAGGATACCTCAAAATAGTAGCCCACGAGGATTTAAAGGTAATTGAAAATAATAGCCCGTGAAAACTCAGACCTCCAGTACTGCACTGAAACTGGTACATCTCTATGAGATGCTCATACATATAATTCAAAGATTAAAGGTCAGTACCTCAACTTTTGTCTTTTAATCTTTGAACTAGAGTATGAGCACCTCAGCCCATTCAGTACCAAAGGTGCAGAGGTGCCAAGGTGCTGGGTGCCAGCACTTTCCACCTTGCCAAATTTACTTTTTCCATGTCTTTTAGATATACATTTACATAGCAAGAGTTTTGAAGAGTACTATGTTTTTAAAACTACGAAACAGGTTGGCATTAATACAATTCACTATATTTTATTCTATATTACATATTATTCAAACATATTATAAATTTAATTAGTCAAAAACTTTTCATTTATGTACTTTGTTTGCAGTCGAGCAATTTTTGAGATTATTATAATCATTTACGCCTATTGGAGAGCTCGATTAAACTATTACCATTCGATCGATTCATTTACTTCTATAATCATTATTAATTGTAAGAGTCAGCTTTGAAATTTATTCAAGCATGCTATTGGAAAAAGATCTCTTTTGACTTTTTTCAATTTAATTTTGGTTCGACTTCATTTCTGTAGATTAGTTAAGTTACCTGATGAGACTTCGAAACAAGTCAAAACCGGTCGTGATATTCTATTCTGTAAAACTCACCATTTGGACTTATAGGATATCTGCTACTTTGAATAATATAAATTTGAATTAATAGTGGAAGTCTTTTGACTATTCAATTTCATTTAGACTAATGTTCTCTCTTACGCAAATTAACTGAACCATCTGATGAGACTGTGAAATTCAGTCGACACGCATCGTTGTGTTCTATTTCTTCAAACCCACCCTCACCCTGACGAGTATTTTAGCTCACATGCTATCTGAATCATGGTAGCTCGGACTATTTTTTAAACTCTAGTTGTCTTAATTTAGTTGTTCGATGATTCCATCGTGCTGTTGCGATCGAATAATAACTTGTGTCTTCAATTTGTTAGTGATTACAATTCCACTACACACAAACATTTCTATTATCCAGTATTCTCTGATTCTGATAGTCCTGTTCTTCCATCCTTCATTTCTTCTTCATATCGTGAAAGATTTTTCATGATTGTTGATTCCAAAGGCATCAAGTGGCAATAAGTACTAACACTAGTTGATAAAAATGAAGTTTACAAAACAAAACAATGCCTTTCATTACATCGAAACACAGTGATTTAAAAAAATGAAAGTTATTTCAAAGTATATTTGTGCGGATACTTTTATTTTAGACATATATTCTTTTACAATAGTAATACGACAATAAAAATATTTTAGAGAAATGGAATTATTAGTTATAAATTAAAACATCTACCACTCACTCAGCAAACGCCTCTTAAAATTTCCCGTACCTATACATTCATACACCGATAATCAAAGATCACAACACATTACACATGGAAGAAATCGTTTTTACTTTCGACCCCATTTTTGGAAGGTTCATACACGGCAATCCAAGGCTCTTCTTCTGATGAAAAAAACTCTTCAATAATCGATCACACAAACTCTTACTAGCACAATCCAACTTCACAGGCTCTTTACTCCCATACACGATAACAATTTTTCCATTAAGGGTAACACCATTACCTTGCAAAAGTGCCCCAAGAGTTGCCACAGACAGCCAACTAGAATTTCTTGTGTGTAAAAACACTTTAATGAATTCATCTACAGAAAGAATCCTGAATTTGCCTAGCAGATTTTCACTTAAACAAAAAAATAGCTTTTCAACTGTGTGTGCATTTAATTCTGTCATCATTGAGAAAGAAGTAAAACATTTTTCTAAGGTTACGACGGCTGTTTCCTTAACGTAATACTCTTCATCCTTCGTTTTCTCCAGTAATCCCTGAATCACTACATTCGTTATTGCTTTTTCACCCATTTTACCGAGGGCTTCACAAGCGCACCTACTGACATACTTACTCTCATTTTCAAGTGCACTCACCAGTTTACTAATCACCTCATTTGTTGCTGCTTTCTCACCCAGTTTACCAAGAGCATCATACGCTTTACATCTGACATCCTCATACTCATCGTCAACTGCATTTACCAGTTTACTGATAACTTCATTTATAGCTGCTACTTCACCCATTTTACCGAGAGCTATACAAGACCACCGTCTGACATACTGATTTTCATCTCCAAGTGCCCGCACTAGTTTACTGATCATTTCATTAGTAGCTGCTTTTTCACCTACTTTATCAAGAGCGTTATATGCATCCCATCTGACATCATCGTCCCCATCTCCAAGTGCACTCACTAGTTTACTGATTACTTCATTTGTTGCGGCTTTTACACCCATTTCACCAAGAGCTTTACATGCACTCCGTCTAACAGACCAACTTTCATCGGCAACTGCACTCACTAGTTTGTTGATCACTACATTTGTTGCAACTTTTTCACCCATTTTACCGAGCGTTTCACATACACTACTCCTGACATCCTCATTCTCATCTTCAAATACATTCACTAGTTTACTGATTACTTCATTTACCGCTATTTTCTGACTCATTTCACCGAGAGCTTTACATGCATTCAATCTGACATCCTCGTCTTTATCTTCAAGTGCACTTACTAATTTACTGATCACTTCATTCGTTGCTACTTTTTCACCCATATTACCGAGAGCTTTGCATGCACTCAGTCTAACAAACCAATTTTCATCTCCAACTGCACTCACTACTTTACTGATCACTTCATTCGTTGCTCCCTTTTCACCCATTTTACCGACAGCTTCACATGCATTCTGTCTCACATATGCATTCTCATCTCCAAGTACACTCACTAATTTAGTGATCACTTCATCTACTGCGGCCTTTTCACTCATTTCACAGAGAGCTTCACATGCATTCCATCTGACAACCTCGTTCTCATCTTCAAGTGCACTCACTAGTTTACTGATTAATTCATTCCCTGGTCTTATTTCACTCATTTCACCGAGAGCCTTACATGCATTCTGCCTGACAACCTCGTCCGTATCTCCGAATGCACTTACTATTTTACTGATCACTTCATTCGTAGCTGCTTTTTCACCCATTCTACCAAGAGCTTTATATGCACTACGCCTGACGTACGCATTCTCATCTTCAAGTACACTCACTAGTTCACTAAATATCTCATTCGTCGGTCCTTTTTTACCCATTTCACCGAGAACTTCACATGCATTATCTCTGACATACTCATTCTCATCTCCAAGTGCACTCATTAGTTTACTAAGTATTTCTTTCGTCGCTGCTTTTTCAGTCATTTCACTCAGGGCTACAATTGCATTCTGTCTGGCATACCTGTTCTCATTTGCAACTAAACTCACTAATTTACTAATCACTTCATTTGTTGCTGCTTTCTCATCCATTTTACCGAGAGCTTTACATGCACTACATTTCACATATCTATTCTCATGTCCAAGTGCACCAACCAGTTTACTGATCACTTCATTTGTTGCTGCTATTCTACCGATTTCACCGAGTGCTTCACATGCATTATTTCTGGCATTCTCATTTTCATCTCCAAATGCATTCACTAGTATACTGATCACTTCATTCTCTGCTGCTTTTTCACCCATTTTACCCAGAGCTTCGCATGCACTACTTCTGACATCCGCATTTTCATCTTCAAGTGCACGCACTATTTTACTAATCACTTTATTCTCTGCAGCTTTCTCACCCATTTCACCGAGAGCTTTACATGCACTGCATCTGACATAGCTATTTTCATCTCCAACTGCACTCACTAGTTTACTAATCACTTCATTCGTTGCTGCTTTTTCACTCAGTTCACCGAGAGTTTCACATGCACTTTGTCTGACATACTCATTCTCATCTCCAAGTGCATTGACTAGTTTACTAATCACTTCATTCGTTGCTGCTTTTTCACCCATTTTACCGACAGCTTTGCATGCACTATGTCTGACATGCTCATTCTCATCTCCAAATGTACTCAGCAGTTTACTGATTACTTCACTTGTTGCTGTTTTTTCACCGATTTCGCCGAGTGCTTCACATGCATTCTCTCTGACGTACTCATTTTCATCTGTAAGTGCATTCGCTAGTTTATTGATCACTTTATGTGTTGCTATTTTTTCATGCATTTTACCGAGAGCTTTACATGCACTACTTCTCACATATGGATTCTCATCGCCAAGTACACTCACCAGTGTACTGATTACCTCATTTGTTGCTGCTTTTTCACCGATTTTACCCAGAGCTTCGCATGCACTATGTCTGACACACTCATTCTGATGCCGAAGTGCAGTCACTAGTTTACTGATCACTTCATTGGTTGCTCGTTTTTCTCCTATTTTACCGATAGCTTCACATGCATTTTGTCTGACATACTCATTATCATCTTCAAATGCACTTAATAGTTTACTGATCACTTCATTTGATGCTGCTTTTTCACTCATTACACCGAGAGCTTCGCATGCATTCCATCGATCAACCTCGTCCGTATCTTCCAGTGCACTCAGTACTTTACTGATCACTTCATCTGTTGCTGCTTTGTCACCCATGTTACTGAGAGCTTTACATGCACAACCCCTGAGATACTCATTTTCATCTTCAAGTACACTCACTACTTTACTGATCATTTCATTCGTTGCTGCTTTTTCACCCATTTCACCGAGTGCTACACATGTATACCATTTGATATACTCATTCTCATCTTCGAGTGCAGTCATTAGTTTATTCATTACTTCATTTGTTGCTGCTTTTTCACCCATTTTACCGAGAGCTTCATATGCTTTATATCTAACATAGTCATTCTCATCATCGAGTGCACTTGCTATGTTACTGATCACTTCATTTGTGACTGCTTTTTCCCCTATTTTACCGAAAGCTTCACATGCACACCCTCGTACATACTCATTTTCATCTCCAAGAGCACGCAGTAGTTTACTGATTACTTCATTTGTTGCTCCTTTTTCACTGATTCTACCGAGAGCTTCGCATGCATTCTCTCTGACATACTCGTTGTCATCTTCAAGTGCACTAACTAGCTTACTGATTACTTCATTTTCTGCTCCTTTTTGACCCATTTTACCGAGAGCTTCACATGCATAACGTCTGACAACTGCGTCCTCGTCTATAACGACACTCACTAATTTTTTTATCACTTCATTTGTTGGTTCTTTTTTACCCATTTCAACGAGAGCTTCACATGCACGGTCTCTGACATTGTGGTACTCATCTCCAAGTTCAGTCACTAGTTTACTGATCACTTGATTCGTCGCTGCTTTTTCACCGATTTTACGGAGAGCTACACAGGCATCCCATTTTACATACTCGTCTTCATCTTCAAGTGCAGTCACTAGCTTACTGATTACTTGATTTGTCGCTGCTGTTTCTCCCATTTCACCGAGAACCTCGCATGCTTTCTGTCTGACAAGTGTATTATCGTCGTCTACTAGGTTTATGAGTGAATGAATCAGTTGTGGATTTCGAGTATGAGTCGAAATTATTTGAAGTAGCTCACAAGCTCGTTGCTTCACTTGCGAATCTTCATGTTGAAGCAACTTGATTAGCTGATCGGTTATGGTTGAGTCTCGTGATAGTGAAGTACTTCTTCGGAATATATCAATGAGATGATAGTATACAATATCGTATTTCGTGAGTGCTGCAAATTGTATCCACTCTCTTATGCTATGTATCATATCCATATAGTATGGAAGATTTGTTATATCAGTAATTTCTTCGAGACAAGAGAGAATTAATTGTAAATATCTTATTCCAACTAAATCCAATGGTTCGCCTAATAATGTGTGCCAGAAAGTATTTAGGCATTGTTGATATTGCTTTTGAATAAGAAGACCTGATGTAAAACTAAATACTAATGCAAAACGTTGATTGTATTTGTTAGTTTTGATAAAGTCAATTGCTTTTTGACATGATGAACTGTTGAGTACATTAACCAAGTATCGTGCTGCAAAATGTTCTTGAAAACTGAGATGAACAAAATAGTAATCGATTTCTCGTTGTATGTGAGAACCGAGCGATTTATCGTTCATTGATTTTAAAGTCCCTATATTAAGCAATTGTGGTTGATCTTCTAATGAGCATTTCGCCTCGATCTCTGCTTTTTGTAGCAATTCTGATCTGATGATTATTGTGTTATTCTCTATGGCATGGTAAGCTAACGTCTCCATAAAGACCAATTCTTGATTACAGCGTGCATAAACGTTTGTTTTACTCATATGCTCAGTTTTTACAGTTTGTCTTGTTAAATATCGCCGACACAGCCACTCTATCATACTATCATATAGTTCTGTCATTGTAAGTGGTTTTGGTTTCGATCTATCAGTGTCACTCCAGAGACTACAAATCAGTTCTAGATTGACAGGAATGTGTGCAACACCCCAAATGCTAGGATTTGATTTTAAGAAGTGAAGTAGTTTTGGACCTTCTAAAGAAAGATCTTTTATTTGATCAAAGAATTGATCTGCATATTTGGCAATATTATCATCTGTAAAACCTGTTATTTCCATTTTAACATCGTATGGCAATGCGATCGCATATGGACGAGACGTCAAGATATGATGTTGTGTCTTACGCACATAATTGAATACATCTTTTAATTGTTCTGGAATGTTTTGAGCAAACTCATCATAACCATCTAATATCCATAGAACTCGGCCTTTATTACATTGTTCCTTAAAGCATTGTTTATCAATCTCCAATAAAGTGTCATATGAAAAGTATTCTTTTTTCACAAGATCAATTGGTGAATAGTCAGGGCCTGGTGGATAACGGCTACTTGTCAACAAACGTAATTGAATCAGAATAACTAATTGATATTGTGGCCAAATTTCGCCTTTAGCCCATCGATAAGTAACATATCGACAAAATGTTGATTTTCCGATTCCAGCTCGTCCAAGTATAAGCACCTGTTTTGTTTGATCTTTGCATCTTTCAAAAATATCTTTTATATCTATCACAGTTTTGGTGCCATAAATTTCTTCAAAAGTATTGATGATTGCATCATTGTGTTGAATCTGACGAAGTTTCTTCTCTTTTTCTCGCTGTTCTTCAGTTTCTACTATTGCTAAGTTAATATAACTTTGTTCAATTGGAAAACTTTTTTCTTCATTTATTATGCGTTGAATACGATTATTTCGTATGTATTCATATTTAATTGGTTCAAAGAAATCTTTTGCCTTATAATCTGATTGTGTTACTGCAGGTGTAGGTTGATCTTTTATTCTATTAATAAGTTCATTGATATTCACAGCAAATTTCTCCTCAGAAAGATTATAGAAGTTGAGATATACTTCTCGTGAAACTATCAGACCTAACCAGCCAGAAGGTCTCCATACCTTTTTATCGGCAAGCATACATGGAATGATGCGTTTCTTTTTGGTATCCGCATAAGTTAATTCCTTTTCACAAGCGTCCGATTCCTGATATTCAGACGTCATAAAACAACAGACAACATCAGCATTTTCGACTCCTTCTGCCATGCTAAATGAAAAACCAACATAGTATAATATTAGTGACAAATTATTCCGCTAACACTCATACCTTCTGTTTGGTTTATCAGTCATACCGCCTCTAATGTCCATCCAAGTTGGAAAGTTCGCTTTAACTAAAGCATCATATACTTTCAATACGAAATCTTGACTTTTCCAATTATATGATAGCATGACATGTTTTTTTCTGTTGAGAGCCATTGATACTATCACAATAGAACCAGAAAATGAATGTTCAGTATTAAAGAATACCTAAAAGTAACAATAATGATAACGTTATGTAATGATCGATTTTTGTATGTCGCGCAGAGCTTCTAATTCATCTCTAGTTAACCAAATCATTGATATTTCTTATTATATGCATTAATTATACAAGTTGAATAGATTTTAATCTCAAGTAAAAAAGAACTCACTCAACAGTGACATACAGCTTAATCTGCATGTCACTCACGGGAAAAAATTTCTGATATTCTATCCATATTTTCGTTAGACTAACAAAAAACATCATAATTACTTCTTTCCTTTTGTGAATTTAGTGTCATTCTCCTTATATACTATCGATACGTGTGATTGCTGTTTTTTGTCTTTTATGTAAGCATATACTAACGGATTCCCGTGGAGTCACAACAATTTTGGATGAAACTATCTTAAACTTCAGTTTAAAATGGAAGAAAAATCTATCTTAACCCTTTATACTCTGAAGCGGTTCTAAAAGAGCCACTGATAAAATTACCAGAAAAATAGAGTTCTGATCTGCCCAATATATTTAGGTCTAACCAAAAGTTCTAAGAACATTAAATAAAAATATAAATATTTGGAGATATTTTAATTTAATTTTATCAAATATTCAGGATATTTACCATGATTGTTTAGGCACATATTTAAGTGCTAAGTAAAAAAATATAAATGCTAAGTAAAAAATTCTATTTTTGCTAAGTAATTTAGTGAGTAAAAATCTAAGTAAAAAAATCCTTTCTGCTAAGTAATTTATATAAATTCTCAGTAAAAATATTTAGTTTTCTAAGTAAAATATTGAAAAATGCTAAGTAAATAAATAGTTTTTGCGAAGTAAAAAACTAATTTTTGCTAAGTAATAAATACAGAATATATAAGTAAAAAAATTGATTGAACAGTTAATCGAATAGCAATGCTTTGGTTGCTTTTCGTGGTCGTCCTCTTTTTCTTTTTTCCCCCAACGGTACGTCCTTTGCTGCTGGAGGTGGTTTGCAAAACTTCAATCGAATTGACATGCCAACTATATGTTTGCAAATATACACCCTAATACTACATCGAGTTATTGTCTTGTTTTGAATATTATGCTGATCTATTTCCATCTCGTCGTTAGATTCTGATGAGGTTTCATATTGTTGTGTCTCTACAAAAGCTGCCATTGTTTGTAGATTTGAAGTAAATGTCGAGCACAAATTGTGTATATGTATATAAAACTTGTGTCAGATGAATGACTTCAGATAGTTGGTTGAATAAGAGTGAATAGCAGTATATTTATATCACACATTATTTATTCGTAAAAATTACAGACTATATATAGGGGAGTGGATCGTATAATCTTGGAAAATATCCGTCGGGTGATCGAGGTAAAACCACTGGAATAAATCTCAACAAACACGATATACATATGAAAAGATGACAAGTAGAGAATAGAAGGAAAAAACCAAGTATATATGATGGACAGGAACGAAAGAATCCAAGTATATGTGATGTGTGTAAAAAGAAACGAACACAAGAGAACGAACGAAAAATAACGACTTGTCCGTCATTTGTATTTACTTAGCAAATTTATGTTTTTTACTTCTAAAATATTTTTTTACTTGCTAAAATTTATTTTTTACCGACAATTCCATAAATTTACCTAGCAATTAAAATTTTAACTTATATATTAATTAATAAACTTAGAAAAAAATTAATTACTGAGAATTATTTTTTTAACTGAGCATTCAACTTATTTACGGAGTATATACAGATTTTACTTAGCAGAAATCAACTTAGCGTTTATATATTTTTACTTAGCACTTAAATATGTGCCGATTGTTTATACCAAATTCGATCCTTTCTAGCAGCTTGTTAAAAGTTTTTTTGAAATCTTTTTCGAAAAAAGTGTTTATATACCTTGGATTTTACATGAACTAATCATATTTCATTTGTTTTAGAAATTTAGCGAAATTTTGTTCGATTATGTCACGTACATTCTAACATTATTAGTGATGGAATATAGATTTATTTAATATAGGTTAGTCATAAGTCATATGATGTTAGCTGACTTATTGAAGATGAATTGTCAAAGACTATTGTTCATAAAGACAAATTTTAACCAAAGCTTCGCTTGATATCAAATATGGAAATAAACAGCGATATCAGGTTTGAAATGTACAAAATTGATCGACGATCATCGTTGACTTTATACTCATCCGATGTTATTAATTATTTGATAGAAGAAGACATCAATATAATGTTACATTCATCATATTCGCCCAACCTGATACTATGTAATTTGTGAGTAACTAATTCTATTGATTGTAGTTTAAGTGATTAAATATATGAAATATTATTAACTCATGCGGTATCCAAGGTACCTAAAAATTTGTAACAAGTTGTTAGCAAGGATCGAACTTGGTATAAATAATCATGGCAACTATCCCGAATATTTGATAAAATTAAACTAAAAATATCTCCAAATATTTATGCTTTCATTTAATGTCCTTCGAACTATTGATTAGACCTAAGTAGTTACTTTACTTAGTTACTTTTCTTTAAAAGTAAAGTAAATGTGCAATCCCTAATGTGAATAGTTCCTGTTGGATAATTTTATACAATTGACTTTAAAAAAAACACAACGGGATATAATATTTGTAAATTGAGTATAAAACTGCTATTAAAATCATTGTTTCAATTTATTATTGAAAAACAAATTCGAGCTTTCGCTAACTCACAGTTAGCATCATCAGGAATGACATCAGTGTTCGAAACTCATCAAGTTAAAACATTAATTTATCAAACATTGCTAAGCATCTACTCTATTTTACTCAAACTGAATATGAATCCGAAACTTCTGCAACAACTGCCGGTGAGATATTTGTTGCAGAACGATTATTCGAAGTTTTGATAACATTTACGGACAACAGTTTGAATGAATTGTACATTTATGATACCCTCGAATATGACAATGAATTCGATGAGATGATAGACAGAGAGGAAAATATATATGCCATTGACGATAACAATGAAGGTGAACATCCGAATATAAAAAATCGTTTTACATTAAAAGAAATGGAAAATTTAATCTAATTGGTTGACCAACATCCAAATGTTGAAATCGCAACTATTTTCAGTCGATTTAGAAAGGTCAAATATATGTACTATATTACACAGTTTAGACAATACATTGAAAACGATGGCACAAAATTAGAAAAATTAAAACAAATTAAAGAATTTATGCTTAAAGAATTTCATGTGAAAAGAACTATCAAAAAAGAAGTCATTCATGATGCAGACCTTGATTTTTATGCAATTCAAAAAGCGAGAAAATTGAAGTGAAAGACATTCAAAGCAAGCAAATGATTTATCAATACCTTTAAAGGGAAAATAGAATATCACCGAGAAGATGTAATAATATTATTACTTGAACTGCATCAAATAGAAATGTCTGCAGTTTAGATGATCAAAACTGGATCGAACTAAAAGAACTTAAATATCAAAATATTCTTCTTATCAATTTCTAAACAGTGATCACTATTCATTTCAACAAGAATTTGTCTCACCAAGGATTCTTTCTTTTACTGCTCAACGAATAACAGAAGTGACTGTTAGAAAGAAACACAACTTAAAGTATTCTTATACAGTGCGAACCGTTACATCAGCTAATGATCGCTTATTGGATAAATTTTTCCTCATTCTTCAAAAAAAATAAAAGATGAATTTGGTGAAAGAGTGCAAAGAGATTTAACTGTACCATCAAATGTTGTAGTCAAAGCTTTAGAATCAGGGAAATACAGTGGTGAACAACATCATGCTTTTTTCAATGAAGTTTTGCGTCCTTTGACTGGTAAAAAATGTCTTCTCTTCCTTGATTCTTGGAAAACTTAAGCTGATCTGACAAGATTTAGAACAGTATTTCCTGATCAAGGCAGTCAATTACTGATTTTTTTCTAAAGGATTAGCTGGTTATATTCAATCACAAAATCTTTCTTTGTTTCGATTATGGCGATTTATTCATGAAAAGATCGAACATGAAGGATTATATCAATCGAATAGAAATGACTATGTGTGATCGTCAATATTTCATCAACGCACATTATGTGATTCATAATCAATTATTAGCTCCTTAATTTAAAAATCTCATCAAGTATGAATTTCTACAGGCTGGAATAACACACGAATCAATTGAGTATATTGAAAAACCAAAAGATGCTTGCTTCAAATTTTATGATCTATACTGTTCAACTAACAATTGCGATAAACGAACATTATTAATATATGCTTGGTGCAAAAAAAGTTCTTTGCTACTATTATCTGGTTGAAGATTCACATCTGTACTTGTAGAACATTCGTTAAAATAGTATACCACCAAATATACTGTTTTCAATTGAAATAAAATCAAAACTATTGATAAATTAAAGACTCTAATAGCTAATAGTTGCTTTTTCTTTATATTCATCCTACTTTAGTTCCAGAAGACATTGAAATTAATGTGATGTTAGTGCTGTTGATGAATTTGAGAAAGATCCCTGTAGTCTTCTACTGAAATATACGGATGATTACATAAAACAAACTCACGTCAATGATCCTAATGCTTCTATATAGCCGAATTATGGGTACCGTAAAAATCGAATATCTTTTCTTAGACAAATCAAAAGCAGCTAGTCTTTTAACCTTGTTAGTTTGGCGATGAGAACCTTTCGTTTGACCCTAATATGTCCTATCTTTCTGATCATCAACACAAACATTTCCATTGTTAGTGCTGAAGCGAGAACTTATAAAAAGAAGGGGTATTTAGGATATATGAGGACCCGATAAATCGCCTAACGTGACCAGATGTAGTTGTGAGTGTGTCAGTTTGTAGGGTATCTAGGTAGTATATTCTCACGGAATTTCAAGACTGAAAACATTATTGTTGAATAATGATCAAATATACAGTATACAGCCATCATAATGATTAACCTCATAATTTATCTGAGGATGTCTCTGTTATGAATTGAATATTTCAGCAAGGAAAGAGTTTCAGAAGAAAATATTTTAGACGTTTTTATATATCACTTATAGTTAGATGCTGGCAAAATTTCATTGAAATTAGTGACATCAATTGAGCAACCTTGGCCGTCCCTTCCATGCAGTGACTTCTAAGGATGATTTCATTAAATTTTTGGACCCTACAAGGAAATGATTTGCATAACTTTTGGATTCTATGAAAGGATGATTTTTACAGCATATGAAACTGACTGAAAATAGTCTCAACAACCTTTGGTGTCTACGTGCGAGTGATTTCTATAACTTTGTGCCCTACGCATGGAAGGTCGTCATATCTTCTTCGATTGTATCTGGGGGTGGTCAATATTATTTTTGATGCGTTACTGGGAGGTGATTCCTGTTAATTTTTAGGCTTCATTTACAGTGGTATACAGGAAAGAAAAGCCGCCGGTTCATTACCAGATACCTAATAGCAGCTCATTTTTCGACATCAAAAAGAATTATAGAAAATTGTTGGGTTTTATGAAAGAAAGGCTATTTCTGTATACGACGGCTGTTTCTTGAGTTCCTCAAATATTTTTCATAGCGAATAACATCAGTCACTAGATGGTTTCTCTGTTTTGCACAGTTGAGAATCGTGAGTTACTGAAACTTTGCCAATAAGACTTTCACAAATCGGACATTCGCCATTGACAAATGTCCAGTAATCTTTCGCCAATTTGAGTCTAGCAATGACGTTGGGTAGAGAGTGACACCATCCATATTAATAATTGTTAGCAGTGAGGTGCATTTTACAATACTCGGCAAAGCTCTTATATATTTTTTGAGATATCTTTCCCTCCGTTGTTGTATTGGTAATAGGATGTTATTCTGGTCTTATAGAATAGTGCCTCTTAAACTTCATGATCGATGTGAATAGCACGATATTTTGTCCATGCAATAGGAGAAAAGAATTCTTGGAAAACTATGACTGATTGAAGTGGTTAGGTTATTAGCCAGTGAAAGTTTAGCAAAGTTTTTCTTGACTATCATAGGAACGAAACACACTCTTGTTCTTGTCAAGCATGGAGTTTGTGGGGACCCTCTCTCGTATCACTCGAACAATACAATGCTTTATTCTAAGGAAAAGTTTCTAGGCAGCTAGATTTGATGAAGAATTTTCTTCACTATGACTACGCCAAAACATGGCATTGTTAGGATTAAATAAAACGGAATCCCTTACAAAGCTGAGATTGGCGCAGACTATAATATGTTTCCCTCTTACAATAATTAGCGAGAGCATCCTTGCTGAAATGTAATACTTTTGGATCGTAAAAGCTTGAGTGTTAGTCACAAGTTGTGGCGTAACCGCAGAGACTCATTATCACAGAAACTTACAAAAATATCGCTGATAGTTTCTATAATCTCACCTCGGTAACGGTATAAAAACTATCTACGATATTTTTGTAAGATTCTATAATGTGGAGCCCCTATGGTTGCGCCGTGACTTCTGGCTACCAGTGAGAATTTTTCTCCATTTAAATAAGGACAAAACATGGTGTTGTGGGCCTATATGATAAAGAATCACTTGTGACAGTTTAATCGGCCATAATAGCACTGTGTTTTCTACAATGAGCAAATTAAAGCCACAATTTTTTGTCGCCGGTTAACCGGTAACAGCCTGCTACCATTAACGGATCACGTAACCATCTAGTAGTGTTGATTTTTCTCACTAAGAACTACTAGAGTTTACCATGATTCATATAGATCCGGAGATCCAGGATTCCCTTTTCGTTCCTGATGAACCGTAAACATATTACGAAATCTTTCAAAGTTGTTCGGAGTCATCCCTAGTTTAGCTATTAATGTGTAAAACATTCTACTGTTCTATGAAACACTAGGATTTAGATGATGACGGGCGAAATCTTTCACAATACTACGAACCCAGCAATGGGATGTTTGATAATATGTGGAATTCTCTGTCGTCCTACAAAGCCACCAGTGGTTTAGATGATGAGCTGCGAAACCTTCGACCACTCTATGGAACTCGCAGCAGGTTTTTCACAAGAATTGTGAAACTTCATGAATTCTACTGAGCTTATGAAAGTTCTGCGGAGAAAGTACGGAATGATCTTTATTCTACTGAACTTAGAATGGTCGGCGCAAAAACACGGAACTTTCATAGTTTAGTGAGAAACCTATTGCTTTTAGAGCGTACGCTCATCGTAAACGAAATCTTCATTATAAGCTCTGTTCATGTTCTTAAATGGTTGTTTATAAGCATACAGGCGCGAGCTACTCACCTTCTCGAGAGTTTGATTACGTTATCAATCTTCCTGCCGCACGTTCGATTGTGTAATGTTGCAACACTTATCTATTGTTGAGTTTTAAATTTTTTATTACCTTGATATCTGAAATTATAAAAAAAAAGAAAAAAGAAATGCTGCCTATAGAAGACAGTTTAACAGTAAGTCCATTTATGTGGTATTAAAACTCAATCTTTTATAACACCTGACATTTTATACAATCCAAGCCTTTGATTTGAGTAGAAATGAAACAGGTCTGTGCACAGAATGGAGTTGTTATTAACAACAGCATATTGACCATATTTTATCATTTAACGCAATAACTTAATCTTATATGTATATCATACCATATTGTTATCTTGTGCAAGCAAATTTTTTTTGCTATGGTATCCTTCACAATAGTTGTCGCAAATATCAACCGATTAAAGGCGATTCACTAGCATTAGTATGTGCAGCTGCAGGTATCTTTCAAGTTTTTGATACAACTATACACATACACCCCCGGACAAAAGTCTTTCCCCTTTCTTTGTTTCAGGACTCAAGCTTCACGTGAAATTTATTATCAAATAGAGACATGACATGAGAGTTTTATTTCAGTGTAATCTGTATACTATACAGAAATAAAACTCTCATGTCATATCTCTATTTGAGAATAAATTTCATGTAAAGTATGAGAGTACTGAAACAAAGGGAGGGAGGAGGACTGTTGTCTGGAAGTGTATATCATAGGCAAAATTCGTATTTTATTAGACGCAAAACTACGCATTAAGTAGTTTTCGTGTTCAATTCGATATAATTGTTAAATATATATATTAAATTGCGAAAGCAACAAATAAATGTTATTGAAATATTGATTAGTTGTTTTTTAATGGGATTTTAATTTTTGTTTCCCCAATGGACTGCATTATTTGTCATCGTCTTATTACCATTGTTTTTAGAAAATTCGATTTTTCAATTGAATAACGTTTTAATCAGACAACGGGATATGACAAAATGGTTTACAACTTCATTTTGGTGAACTTTAGAGCTTAGTTTGACATCACATATTGTAAAAGAATGCTTGCTTTATTTCTCTTAAATTTAAAGCGTTTTTATTTTGTTATCCACAAAACGGGACAAAATTTCCCTTTTAGTCCATATCATAAACACTTCTTAAATGCTTGAAAGTGATGAAGAAGATGGAATAATCTTATCAAGAAATCTCCCAATCTGATGTTGTTACGTGCGTCTAAAACTGCAAAAAAAATACTAAAGTTCACAATAAAAAATGGTCAACATCGAGAAAATATAATTTTATTTTAATACGTTAATATTACAAAGTGCTTAATAAATGTCTGTTTCGTTTCTTTCTACGTCTATTGGTGCAGGTCTAGAAACGACGGTAACAGGCCTAATAGTAGACACCCAATCCAAAGCTACGATAGCTGACATATCTTCATGATTCTTTAGTTGGACGGAAGCACCTTTGAACAGAGAAAAAGATATATTCACACAAGGAATGACAATAATATTCATGTCGGATATTTTCTCATAAAACATATCATGCTAGAATAAAAAGTGATAAAATTTTGATAATTGTTATGTAGTCATACATGATTATTCGTTTGTAAATCAGTTACAGAGGAAGAGAATTCTACCATGTATCTGCCAGGAATATATTTTGAGTCAATAGCATTTGTCAAATGAAGAAAAACAACAACCATTACCATAGCAGACAAGGAAAAGAATTGAATTGATGAAACCATCGTTGACATTTTTCTACAGATAATCTAAAGTGAAACTGAGGAAAGAGTCGATAAAGTATAGCAGTATACTACATATGAATTGAAAGAAATTATGTCATACTGTAATATATTCGTCGACTTTGTTCACGTGACTAGGAGCATCTACTTTTATGTGACTTTCTTATCTTAAAAATATGAAGTGCACATTTACAAATGAAGGGAACACTTCAAGACCATGACAAGTCTTACTTTATATATATTCTACAAAAAAAAACAGCAAACGAATATGAATGTCAGAAAAACAAAGAGAGCAAAGCATATCTCAAGCATATACTATTTACAAGTCGAGTTGTATCAATATTTGATAAGAAACATACAAAATAAAACATCGATAGAAGAGAAGAGACGATAACAAGTTGAGATATATTACTAGTAACAGTAATGTCACAGAGGGCATGTGTACGTAGCTAGTATATCGCGGCCACAATGATAGAGCGAAAAATATTGCAAATTTTCTAACGAGGGAACATACCGAGGTGGTTAAGCGTTTTAGACCCCATCTTTCGGCCATGAGTAGATCTCGATGAGGTATGAAAAATCCCAGAAGGGTTCGTGTCCTCGTGCCTTTATTCCCGAGAAATCGAATTTTCAAGATACATAGGAAATGAGAGAATAAAATGAAAAATTACTGTTTTTAAAGAGTATTAGGGTAAAAAAGTCTTTTAATGTCGTATTCCGTTCGTGAAACCTGTTTTGAATTAAGAGTTGCATCGAACCTTATCATTAGTATTTCTACTCATTGTTTATCAACCTATAGAACACTGAAAATTCTTCATTTTATCATTGATATCATTATAAATCACAAGTCTTTACAAAAATATCAATGAAAGTGATAGTTCAGAAAAAAATGATTTAAACATAGTGGCTTAGCATACCAGCTGCAGCAGCAGAATTAAATAAAGATTTAGAAATTTAAATAAAAATATATTATAGAAATTAATAGAAAATAAGAAAGTAAATGAAGAATATATTAGAGAAAGGACAAAGAAATGAAGAATATATTAGAGAAAGGACAAAGAAATGAAGAATATATTAGAGAAAGGACAAAGAAATGAAGAAAATATTGTGAAAAAAAAATTAAACAAAAATTGTAAAAAAAATTATGGAAATACTGGAAGAAAAATTAAGAAAATATGGAAAAAAATTAAGGAAATATTGGAAAAAAAATTAAGGAAATACTGAAAAATTAAAAAGTTGGGAACAGAATATCCGCAGGTGCTAACATTACTACATGACCAAGTCCTGGTGGTTGTGGAGGCCGTTAAAAACAACGATCAATAATTTTTTTTAATAATATTGCCACGTCAATACAAGTATATATTATGAAGATAAGATAAAATATTTGATAAATAATCTAGAACAAAAAAGATATATATATATAGTTGTAACTTTTTAAAATCTTACATGTGATTCTTCTTTTTAAAAAAATCATTATCACCATAATAAACAGCAACATTGTCATAATCATATGGACATCCGTGCATTTTAATACGTGTATCTAATGTACATGGCTGTAGAAGGAAAGAAATGATAACCACGCAACACGACAGTATCGCGTGTTCTTTCCGAAATCAATCGAAAGAAAAAAAATAGAAAGGAACATTTACCTCAGATGTTGCGTGGTTGACAACATCGATTAGATAAATTGTTCATTCTGAATTTGTATATATTTAAAAGATTCAAATAAAAATTTTTCGTACCAACATATATATTTCTGCTGTATTTTTTGTGAAATACATACAATATTTAAATAAATATATAAAGATGAAGTTGATACTATAATTTATTTTTTTGTTTCATCATTTAATCCAATCTATTCATCTACTTAAACTCAGAAAAACAAGAAAATTTCTAGAAAAAAATAGAGCTATTTCCAAAAAAACTTGCACAAAAATAAGATTCTTTTTTCTAATGTTTTGATTTTATATGAAATAGTTTCAGGCTTCATTTTGTTCGGTGATAGTTATTCATTAATTGGACAAAAAAATAAAATAGTAGAGGTTCGATTTTATTTGTTTTCAGTAAATAAAAATCAAGATATATTCCCGTGCCGAACATGTACACTCGTAAACAATCGTTTACGTAAAAAAACGAAGATATACGAAGCTATACGACTGCCGTTTACAATCGTATATCACCGTGCACGATGATATCCGGTCGTATACACCCCGGACGAAAAATCTGACGCAAGATCGTATGAAATACATACAAGATCTTTGAATCTGAGACTGATCAGATTATCTGATTTCTTGACCTGAGTAGATAAATAATTTTTTTTCTTTATTTTAGATCAGTTTGGATATTCAAACTGAACAGTAAGTATTTATTTTAAATAAATAATTCTTTTTATTTTTATTTTAGATCGATTTGGATATCCAAACTGAATGGTAAACATTTATTTTAGATAAATAATTCTTTTTTGCTTCATTTTAGACCAATGTAGATATTCAAACTGAACAGTAAGTATTTATTCTAAATAAATAATTCTTTCTATTTTTATTTTAGATCAATTAGAATATCAACATCAACAGTGAATGTCGAGGCATGGAAATCAGCTGAACCTTTCGGATTTTTATAAAATCGATCAATAAATCGCCACTTTTTTGTTCTATTTCTATAGTGAGAAGCAAAAAACATTGCCAATTAATCCTGACTTTGGTCGTAATTCAGTTCGTAATTAATTGGCAAATTTGTTGGCTTCTCATTGTAGAAATAGGACAGAAAAATGGCGATTAATTGATCGATTTTATAGAAATCGAGAAGGTCCAGCCGACTTTTATGTAATGATATTTTTTAGCCAGTTTTAGAATGCACTAAAGAAGCTAAAAACTAATCATCAACATATGAGTCATCTGGATAATAAATATCTAGATCAGGTATTGTATTCCTATAAGATCTGACGGGATCCGACATTCGGATTGATCGTCTTGGATAGACGACAAAATACAGTCGTTTACAACCGTGTACGGGTATATTACGATTGTTTACGATCATAAACGCTCGACCTGGGTTATCCCATCCTTTTTAAAATAATTCTTATCTATTTAAATTATATTATTGAAACAAAGTCATGAGATTATTTAGCATTTTCAAGCAGGAAACTAAGAATCTCATGGAAGATCTCTAATCATAGTATACATAAAGTAAAATAAATTTATTTGAATAATAAATTACAAGTGGATAATGATACCCATTGAATATCAAAGAAAAAAAATATCTGTGATTGATATATTCTGTTATAATAATTATATAATACTTAAAGAAACAAATAAAAACATCTAGACAATCTAAAGAGACTTCATATATTTCCATTATTTATTCAGTTTTTTAATGAAATTTTGTGAAAACTAATGTTTATAATGTAATCACAACCTTAAATACGCCAGTAAAAATGATAAGATATCTCAAAAATACACTTATCAATTTCTAGTCAAAATCTAAATTATACCGAAAATATTTTATTAAATTGAAAATACAAAAAATATTAAAGAACTCGAATGGTTTGTAATGAAACGATTTTAAAATGTTAGTATTAATGCTAGAATAAATTATACATTGTCTTTGAACGAGTGAACATATTTTATTATTTCTTCTAAAGATGAAGAAATAAAAATTTAAATTATTATAAAACATTGTAATCTTTTTGCCCTATCACTTAAGCAATGAAACAATTCAATTGAATGCAAATATAAATAAATAAATAGCTTGAAAGCAAAGTGTGCAAGTTTGTTTTATAAACAATTGTAAATTCATGTAATGTGAGAAATAGATTCAATTTCTTATTATTATTATCACTTGTGTATACATATTCATACAGGGCTGACTCGATGGAGAAAGTGTGAGTTGTGACAATCCATCTATATTTAAAGAAAATCTCTTATTTTAGTTTACAAATAGAATTCTTTCTAAAAAAAATTGTCACTATAAACTATTTGTGTCGATAGAGTTCATTTACAGCTTCCTCAAAGTTTCTATAGTCGGACCATCCCTGATACTTGTAGCTGGTATACCATCGAAAACATCATTTTTCATAGTTTTAATTTTCATTTTGTTAATCTCTTACACAAATGAAGGGATTACTCGTTCAACAATACTTTCATTTTCATTTAAAATAAGCAGAATAAGTGAATTGTTAGATATTGTATTTGTTAAGTTTTGTAATATCTTAATCAAGTCTATAATTTTTTGCGCATCAAATACAACAATAATTGATGACATATTAAATTCTTTAGAAAAATCAAACTTATGTTGAATATAAAGAACAACAATTAATAATGACGGATTATCATATCCAAATGGTGATCGCAGTTGAAAGTTTGGTTCTATTAAAAAAGAAACTATCATTTTTTCTGATGAATCTCTTGTGTCCAAATTAATAATAAATAAAGAATTTCCTTTGGTCAATTACTAGAGGAAATATATAGTAACCGCCTAGTTCGAATACGAATATCAATGCAAATTTCGACGACACCCATGCTCTTGAAAACCCCAAAAGGAAAAGAAGAAGGTTTTTTTCTGAGTTATAATTTTTGATTAATATAAATGACTTACCCTTACTTTGTGCGATGGTTTTTGTGGCTTTAGATCTCCGTTTCGTAGTATCTTCACTCGGTACAACGCCTAAGATATCCAATTCCTGGCACTCTCAAGTTTTTTGCTTTCCTAAACTTACAAGATTGAATCATTTATATGAACTATAAATTATAATTTATTTTCGAAGTCATCTTATCCAATTGATGTGTTCGACATCCTCAGTTTTTTCTGACCCTTTCGCTTTTGCCGAACATCCTATATGGATGCTCACATATTGTTTAAAATATTTGTAATAAAATGAATGATGTCATGTGCGCATATCTCAATAATGATTAATATTTGCGACAAAAAAAAATAAACGAATTTCATCAATCATCCATTCTATTGACATATCTATATGTATAATCGTTATCAATATCTCACTCATATACACAGTTATTCTTCTCGCTTTATTTTCTTTTCACAAGTACTGATGCAAAAATAAAAGAAAAAACAATTTTCGTAAATTTTATATGTCATTATCCATACATTACCATTTAGTTTGACTTAGTTAAATTACAAGATAATTTCTCTAATTCCAATGTTATTATTTAATAGAAGTTTGATTTTGTAAAGAGAAGTATTTTCGAGAGAAACCTTGTTCTACAACATTATCATATCATTTCAATGAAGCTTTTTTAACTCATTATATAAGACTGTAAATAAAATGTTTGTAGAACAATCCATTTTATGTGAACAACAACCAGAGGTGGAGAATCTGCCGCTAAAATGATCAAGTTTGCACGAATGGGGAAATTTTTTCAAAAATTTGCTTAGCTAGGAAACAAAAAATACATCTATACACCGTAATGCTCTGGAATTTTCTCCAGAAACAAAAATTTCGCCAAGCGGGCGTTTTCGTACACAAATTTCTCATACCTCATCGACGTCTACTTGTAGTCAAAAGGTCGAGACAAAATCGATTGAACATCCAGGCTCTTTTCTTTCTCAATAATAACCAAGATATTTTTTCCGCTAATTCTAAAAAGATACTATCCTTTATTAATACCTTGAAAAATAACCAACAACTGACAAGAATATTAATATATGAATTTGATATTTTTTGTCAAACTGAAATAAATGTAAAATCATCATATTAAATAATTAATTATTAACTGATGTACCTGGAAGTTAATTTGCATTTCTGAATGCTATCTAAAAGTCAATTTATTTTTCTTGCTATTCTAGTGCTTGGAAAGAGCTAGTTTATAGTTATTTTTGGATACACATTTTTCTTCCTATTGACAGTTGCCAATTATTCTTAGTCGAAATTGACTGATTAAAAATAAAATTATACACAGAATTCTTTACCTTGATCTTTAGAGTTTTCATCGAACGAGAATGAAATATAAAGAAATATTCTAATAAGATTTATTTTGATACAAGTTCTTTTGTTCAAGTCTACAAAAATTTCCAATCAATATTTCTTCATTATATAATAACATTAAGAATAAGAATATACAGGGAGAAAATAACAACAGAAAAAGGTAGCGCAGGACCACTAGTTAACTGCCAAAGTTGTAAAAGGCGTAACGTGCCGCATTGACCGACTTGTATATTTATGATACATCCAATTACTACAAATATTTTTATTATTAATGACCATTGTGGTTGTAATGTAAATAATACCATTAGATTAAAGGTAAAGAGATCGCCAAGACCAAGATATTGAACATTATCATGAGTTCTTCTATAAGTAGACTTCTTTCCATCAAAATATTTTTCATCATCGACGAAGTCTTTATTGTTAATATTTCCTTTTTTTACTTCAATATAGTCGTCTTCACATGTGTAGAATAACCCAGCCAGAGATATCTCCGTAGATCCATTTTTGAATATTCTGTACCCATAACTACGATGATACAAGGTTGTGTAGCTGTAAAGTCAGATAAACAGTAAAATATATTATTATAAATATTAATAAAATCAGAATTTCATAGAATCTGATATAAAAAAAATGCAAGAAACTTTTTTTTTCTGATTACTATTCAAAGATAATCCTGTTAATGATGAATATCATAGACGACAAATCTTTCTTCTGATCTATGCTTTTATGATTGTTCTTTATGCTTTCAAATATATGCGAAATGATTACTCAGTATTTTGTAGAACTAAAACGATGAACATATATTCTTTCTTATGTATTGCTTACATTATCTGAATCTTTTCTAACAAGAAAATAAAGAAAATACTTAACAATAAAGCATGCATATCTTATTTAGAGTACGAATCAACAGTCAATTTGTCAAAATGAATAGGCATACACTGAGCTCAAAAGTATCCCTATGATTTTGACAACAATATTTTTATTTCGTTCATTATTCTTTCTGTTTTAAAATAATTCTTATTTTTTTCTTATCAGATTTCTCAAATTGATGAAAACTGATATTCTTCAAAGATGTATACAAGTTCAGACATCTACGAACAATCGTACAAACTAAGACTATTTTGTTAAGAAAATAACATACAGACGGAAGACCCAAAGAACACATTCCGAAATTCTACATTGCGTAAATAATAAGTAGACTGACTTACTGTATTATAGATGATTTCAAGAAATAGTACACTCAGTTTTAAAATAGAATCAAATGAATGACGTTATATATTATAATAATACATCAAGTCATGCCAATCGTATTTTCCTATATCTGGTAACATAATCAAATTTCTTCAATTGAAGAGAATCAAAATGTATTATACTTATAATAATCGTACGGACGATTTTCATCGTCAGTGTATATTCAACTTTTTATAGCACCTCAGCCATTAGGAACTTGAATAACTGTTTCAATTTTTTAAAAAGCAATGAAAATAGTATTCATCTAGCATGATCTTATGATAACAATCCGACAAGTTCGTCTCTGACAATAGTATAGGAAAAAAGCGATTGTTTCTTACTTACATGTCATATAAGGACAATATCCATAAGAAAATAATTTTGAATTGAAATGGTAAATAGCGAAGCATCAATGCATGAGTAAGAAATGCATCAATACAAGTAGAAATACAAGATGATGCTTGTTGAAGAATGAAAAAAGGCCATTCTAATTCGAAAGCTTCCCATTTACACATAAGATAAATTAATTGCCAAACAACGAAATGAATAGTTATCACATCAATTCTATAATATGTATTTTGGCTATCACAGTAACGAGTAATAAGCCAGCTAACTAAGATCGTCAATATCATTGGCTTCATTTTATGAAACACTAATGAACCGTAGGTTAATAACAAAACTGGATATAAACAAATGATAAACATAAATAACAGATGCTTTACAAGATCAGGGTCAATCAAAAGATAAGCGCATAATTTGAAACCTATACAAATAATTATATAATAAAATGAAGATTATATATATATATTCATTACTATGGCGGCCATCATACCAACATCGCAGCACGAGATTGTAGTCCTCACACATATTGATAATTAATTTTTCAATTAATGAATTATATGCAGTAGTATTTAGCAGAGCTTCATGAAGTGTAAATGTTAAAATCATGGTCAGACTAATGGCCATCGATATATGTATATTATCATACATTATTCACCAAATTTGATAAGAAAAAATTGACAATAAAAGGCTATTTTCTATGTAGAATTAAGTTTTACCTTATATACAGCTATATTGAATAACACTAAGAATATGTTGAAATTTTTAGAATGTAATCCCTTTTATTTGTTCTATTCCATCATTACTTATGTAAAGAAAATAAACGTCAGAGGTCATGTGCTAGCATCGAGTGGACATATTCCACAAATGATGTGCAAAGAATATAGAATAAAACAGTCAAATTGATCGTTCAGACAAAATGAACGTGAACTGACCGATGAAAACAAAAGATAACGGATATCATAATAATAGACAGACATCTTTCATTTACATAACGTGTCTAAGTATCATATGAACCATTCAGACTGAAAAAGAATACAGGGAGTTAAGGGTGAATTGGCCATTAAACCATCTCAAAAAGGTGACTTGAATGATAATATACCAATCAAATTGTTTAATTTGTTTTATTTTTTCAATGTGAATGACCTCATATATGTACTGATAGTGTCGATATAAAGGAACTATGATGCATTTCAAAATAGAAAAGTCCTTAGTGTTTTTTTAAATAGCTTTTGAACGAAACAACATAGAAAGCTGCGATTTTCACCATTCAGAAGAGAAATGTTGGAGCTATCGAAATATGAAAAAAACATTAATTTTCAACAAAATCCTTTGAGATTTCTAGAGGTCGAGATTTTCCAAATTTTCGTTACACTTGTAAGTCTGCTGGTGCTGGTTGATAGCTCACACTTTTTTCCATCGATCTACGCAAGATCGAGCTCTCTACACCGTTCCGTTCAAAAGATATAGAGGTTTTCCAGAGACCCAGGTTTCTGAAAAACTGTTCTTGAATCATCACTAAACAGATCAAAATATGGGTAATCAACGATGCTGAGTCGAATACTGATATTTGTTATCAGTTTCGATGCGAGTTCAAGTCGTTAGACCAAAATCTTGATATTTGCAATTTGCACAACGTATGGCGGCAGAAATTGAATATCCGAAAACTTTTCTTTACTGACTTCAGATCACTTTAAAACTGATAACAAATATCAGTATTCGACTCAGCATCGTTGATTACCCATATTTTGATCTGTTTACTGATTATTCAAGAACAGTTTTTCAGAAACCTAGGTCTCTGGAAAACCTCTATATCTCTTGAACGGAACGGTCTAGAGAGCTCGGTCTTGCGTAGATCGATGGGGAAAAGTGTGAGCTATCAACCAGCATCATCAGACTTACAAGTGTAACGAAAATTTGGAAAATCTCAAAGAATTTTGTTGAAAATTAATGTTTTTTTTCATGTCTTGATAGCCCTGACATTTCTCTTCCGAATGGTGAAAACCGCAGCTCTCTATCTTGTTCTGTTTGAAAGCTATTTATAAAAACTCTAAGATCTCTTCTATTTTGAAACCGATATTAGTCACATGTTATTAAAACTGTTAAGCTCAATAAGTCGTATGATGTCTATGCAAACTACAACATATGACACTCTGGTCTCATTAATATTCCAATTGAAAAAATTATAAGTTAGAAAAGGTTTGATATGTGAATTGTAAAGTATTCAGAAGATTATGTACTGTGCAGAGAGGTAAATGGAAGATTTCAGAAATTATGATTATTTTTGAAATGAAACTGAAAAAAGTTTTAATCGTTTACTCAAGCTATTACAGGTTCTTTACTTGAGTGACTAAAAGCTATTACAATAGTTTTTATTTAGTCTCTAAATTTCATGTCAAACACACTATGTTATTATAAAAATCTGCGTGAAAAAATTCAGTTTTGACGAACGTCAAAATAAAGAGTGATGCAAGAACATGGGACACGGCAGCATTTTTCGTTTGATTGGCATTCATTATCACTATGGCACATGATTTTTTTATCACTGAAGGTGTACATGGAATATGTAGATGATATGGAGGATGAAAGGGTGGAGTCAGACATACACCTGATAAGAAATGGAAGTAGTGTTCATAACAGATTTAATAATAATTATTCACCATCATGAACTTCGATCACTTGAAGTGAAAAAACATAAGCAAGAGCGAAAATAAAACGAGAGACAAGAGTAGTTATATGATCGCATTTTTCGAATGAATGTGAAAAATAAAGTAACTTGTATTGACATCAACCAAACTGATAAAAATGTATTGTGAGAAGAAAAGATATATGATTATATGATAGATAAATAAATGCACTTTCATGTGAAAAGGATAGACTCAAATACATATGATATAATCACACTGTTTATTTTAAATCGAAAATCATGTTCACTACTATGTGAATTTTTCTGCATAGGTAATTAATCAACATGGGACTCGCAATAAATATGAAATAATAATGATCTCAGCTGTTGCTCAATTAGTTGCATGTTATGTGACTTTCTTTCTACTATTACTAATTTAATTCTTCATCATACAATAGTATTGTTGTTGACCAAGAGTTAGATGATTACATTGACACAACTAATATGAAGAAGTATGATTGAGAATAGTCAAATGCATTTTCTATTACTTCTTTAAATTAAAGTGCTCATTATAGTTGATGAAAACTAAGAATCATTGCAGATGATAACCATAATTGGATAATCATGAATTATTTATACTCAAAGAAATGGCATTGAGAAGATAAAATTGAATTGTTACTTTGAAATCTTATTAAAAAAAATCCACATGTTTTAAGCTACATAGTGAACATAATATGTATGAATTTTTGTTCTTTGAATAGATTTGAGTAATTGAAATCAATGAAATATTTTTTAAATTTTATAAACATCGAAAATTAAATTAAGAATCTTCGATTTATAGAAACTTCAATTACTCTCTCGTTATTTGAATGATATCTCTCTAACTTAATTAGATGCATTATATATCATTAATATACAATTCAATTAAGAAAATATTTCAAGAACATTAATTTGGATAAGAACTATTGATTATTAATATTCATTTTCCTTATCTATCAAATTAACTCTTCAATGAATCAATAAATAAAACAAAAGAATAAATAATGATAGTTTTATTGATAAAAAATTTATGAGTTACATATAAAGAAATATTTTAGTCATTAATATCATTCTGAATTAAATCAAAAATCATAATCAACATAATAGATATAACTGAAACTACTAGAATAAAATACCTATAACATTAATTAAATTCTATGTAATACAATTCATCTATGATTTTCAATTTCATGTAATGAATTTATTTTTGTTTTAAAATAGGTACCATGACAAACTCTACAAAGTCTATAAGAACAAATCCGTATTCACTTATTTTGATGATGTTTCCTATAGTTAAAATGAACAATAGTTTACATAGTGATGCTATATCCCATCGTCTTTAATATATTAAAAAAGAATATTTTAAAGACTTCTCTGTTTTGCAATAAAAATTTACTCATATAATTTGTGTTAAACTTTCGTTGATACTTCTTATAAATAGAAAATCAAGATTATAAATTTATCTGTGATGAGATATTTATAAAATATAAATAATAGACCCTCAAGCCAAGAATATTTCAAAGATAACTTGAAGAAATACTGTCAAGTTTGTACAATACAAATATCCTTAGAATTGAGAACGAATACACTAGCAAGTATTTATTTGAGATTAAGTTTTGAATTCACGATCTAAATGAATTACAAACTAATTTAGAATTCATATATCATTTAGCTAAAACTTCCAGTAAGATACCGCTTATGATCTCCAATACTATACTAAGAACTATCATAAAATATTAGTAGTCATCAACATCAGCATCATTCTTGTGCTTAATAAAATATGAACAGGTATTGTAGAGGTTAGGATCATTATATTTCTATGAAATTATTTGTAATTCAAGTACACTGAGACACAAATTTATAGGGAAGTACGTAATTATCTTGTGAATTAAATAAAATATTTTAACAAATTAGGTTTGTTGTAAGAAGAGAAAAAGCTCGAAGTTTATTATAATAATTACACTCGATATCAGTCGTACATATTAATAACTATCGAAAGTTTTATTTTGTATGTTTCATCCAAATATTTAAATATATTTTGAGTCATAAACATTAGTTTTTATTTCGTACGCAAATAACCTTTGTTGATGATTTAGTATACGCTGATCATCAATGCATTTTTCACTCTCCGTTTTTTTTTGCTTGATTTACTTTCTGATTTTTATCTCATATTAATAGAAGGTAAAAATAAACGAACATATCAAAAGGAAAGAAAAAGATATTGTACGACAATTACGAAGAACGCAAAAAAACGAAAGATACATATTGCATACATAAATGACGCTCGTCACGTGATTTAAACGTATTCAACTATTCTATCGATACATTTTCATCGAATCATATTTCGTGTTTTAAAAAGAGCTGATATTATATTGTAAAAGAAGATTATTTATTTTTCAATTGAAATCGATGGCAACAGATTTGATTTCTAATCAGTGTTCATTATGCAAAAACAATGAAGCGAAATGTAGTTGCACCGGATGTAAACAATTTTTTTGTATTAATCATTTTTTGAAACATCGACAACAATTAGTAATAGAGTTTGATAATGAAATTATTACAAATCATGATCAACTTCTTGAAGAAATTAATCAAATAAATCAAAGCAAACATTTTTATGATAATATTTTATCATTAATTAACCAATGGGAAAAGAAAACAATCGAGAAAATAAAAGAGAAAGCAGAAGAAATTCGACATCAACTTACAAAAATGAATAATGCTCAAACAGAAAATTTGATTAAACAATTTGAAATTTTATCAACAGAAATTCGTCATCAACGTGAGGAAGAAAATTTTGATGAAAATAATCTTAAATATCTTCAACAACAAATAAATCAAATACAAAAATCTTTAGAACAATTGCCAATAGAAGATAAAGACGAGTTTGAACTTATAGAAAACGATCAAATCAATTGGGATAGTATTATTTATCTTCACAAACTAAAAAAACCGAGTAAGTTAATCAATTTTCTTCAGAATATTATTCTTTAAAATTAAAACGAAAATTGTTAAATTTTTATTTTTTTAAATCACTGATAAAATCAGTATAGAATTAGAGTACCAGGTTCTCCTACATGCAAATTCTATGATAACATCAACTGATATGTCAAATGAGATCCTTTTCACTTTCTTCCTACAAAATTGACAATTTTTGTTTCGTTGTATTTGTCTTATAAGTTTTTATTTTGACAAAGACTTTCAGTAAACAACTCGTTTTCATTTTTATCAACATTCAAGTTAATGAATATCGTATACATGAGTATCCATGCAATCAAAATCGTCGATTTTACTGTGATATTTCGGGCGATAAATCGTGCGGTTAATTGCGATAATATCGTCCAGAATAGCGATTTCTCACGACTTTTTGCAACAAATCTCGATTTATGGAAATTCTTAACTAATCAGCGAACTTTATCCGTTTGGACTTTCTCTTTAACTACAACTGTACCAACACCGCCATCAGCATCTCATATACCTATGCCCATAATGATATACCATTACATTAATGCCCTGATGGATACTCAACACCCTTGTAGCATAAGGCTGATCACTTCGACTAGTTACTGATTCACAGTAACAATTAATAAGAGCATCCTTATACACGTTATGATGATTGTTTATTTGTAGATAAAATGAAAAAAGGTACACAATAAATCGTTTAAATACAAAAAGAAAGAGTAGTTTAAAGCCCCTCAGAAACTATTTTTTTTCATCCGATTTCAACCAAAATTTCAGAGAATGTTAGTCTAGGTCGGAAGAGATTGTGGTTAAAATATGTAAGATCTCTCTGTAAAGTGAACTAAACCCTATCTGCAGAGGAAGAGAGAAACTGTATTGTAATGAATGTATTCAAAAAAGAAAAAAAAAAGGAAAAACTACATAAAACAAAAATAGAAGGACTGACGTCAAAAAGAAAGAATGTCTATAAAAGTGATGTATTGCAGAGGAGAAAGAAAACCGGTAGCAAAGACACTCGTCATCGCTAACAAAATATATCTTCGAATTCCCAAGAAACTAATAAGTTATAGTCAATTTATTGGTCAAAAGTAGTCTTCATGCAGGGAAGATTTTCGACATAAGATTACTAGCTAAACATGTTGGCATAGTTTTTAATTTGTAGAGTGCCCGCAGACCTATGTCATAATAGAGTCCGATTTTTGAATTCTCTTTTGTTTGATTTTTAAAAATACTTCTTTAAAGAACTTTCAAATTCCAAGTACTAATAAAAATGAAGTGTCATGGTTTTTTATTTCAGTAAAAGAGAAACTCAAAAATTGGACTCTATTACAATCTAGCCCTAATTGCCTGCTATACAATAAAAACATATCCCTTCTCTATCGAGCCGTTATTAAGAGATCCTTCCTCTCGTAAACAGTATATTCGAAAAAATTGATTTTGAAAAAAAGACTAAATAAGTTTTAGAAGTTGATTTTTGCGAAACACATCTGAGTTATGTATCAGTGTTCAGGATAGGCTATAAATATATGATCTTAGTCTTAAGTATTAATAGTCTCGTAGTGATTAATATTAAAAAAAGGTTTTACGGAATGCTGATGCAAAGAAAGGGATACTTAGAAAATCGAAACAACCTTGTAAAAAACCGCGAAACTTTCTCAAAAAATATTATAGTAGAAGCCAAGTTTTAGACAATAAGTGCATCAAAATCAATTCATTTTGCGTTAAGTCATGGTTATTCTGAAAGAGGAAACTTCGATGCATCTTTCTATGATAAAATCTCGACTTCGACTTTTCTTAGGGGGTCTTAATATAGAAAGAACAACACGATTTTATAGTATGTGGCATCTATAATTGAATTTTTTTCAATTGAAGATGTCACTTAGATTTTCTATTTTGCCTTTCTCTGAATTAGAAAATCTCTGATTTTTTTTCAAAATCAGGATTTATCATCAGTATCAAAAATATTGCCGACTAATCGTCTAAATCGAGGCGATTTTGAAGACATCGATAATATCCATTCTTCTTTTTCATTGCAGCTCAGACAGGACAAATTGACATTACATCCAATACCAAATGGACACAATACGGAATAACAATAGCTGGTGGTCACGAAAAAGGTAGTAAATTCAATCAACTTGCTGGTCCTCTCGGTTTATGTATTGATGATAATCAAAATATTCTTATTGCTGATCGTTATAATCATCGTATTATTGAATGGAAACGTGGAGCAAACGTTGGTCGAGTTGTGGCTGGTGGACATGGAAGAGGAAATCAAAATGATCAATTAAGTTGTCCATCAGATGTGATTATTGACAAAGAAACAAATTCTATTATCATCTGTGATCGAAACAATGAAAGAATAGTACGATGGTCACGTCAAGATGGAACATTTGGTGAAACGATCATCTCCGATGTCATTTCTTATGGCATAGTAATGGATGACAAGGGATTTCTCTATGTTTCTAATTATGACAAACATGAAGTGAGACGATGGCGAATTGGAGACACTCAAGGAACATTAGTGGCGGGTGGAAATGGACAAGGTAATGCTCTTGATCAGTTCAATTATCCTTTTTCTATATTTGTTGATAATGATCAATCATTATACGTATCGGATTACAATAATCATCGTGTAATGAAATGGATGAAAGGTGCAAAACAAGGAATTGTTGTAGCTGGTGGCCATGGTCGAGGAAATGATTTGACACAATTATCTTGTCCTCGAGGATTGTTTGTCGATCATTTGAATACTGTATATGTAGTTGATTCTGCAAATCATCGAATAATGCGTTGGCCAAAAGAAGCTACACAAGGAAATGTTGTTGTTGGTGGAAATGGTACAGGAATACAATCGAATCAACTTTTTAATCCTATTGGTTTGTCATTTGATTTAGATGGTCATCTCTATGTCGTCGATCAACATAATCATCGAGTTCAAAAATTTTTAGTTGAAGGTTTTTGATGTTTTGTAGATCGAAGTTGAAATTTTTTTTCAGGTAGAACTGTATGACAATGTGAAATAAATAAAAGAATTTAATTATTTGACTGCTTGCTTTTTCTTGCGAAAAATAACACTTTTTTAGGAAATATAAGCAAAAACTATGTTTTATTTTTTGAAAGAAATTGCATTATTGTTTCCAACAAGCATTAGCAGTTCGTTTTTAAATGATATTCTTTAAAGTGATTAGCAATATCATAGAGTACCATTGCAGTTAAAACACGTGTATCTTAGTTAGAAATGGTGTAGTAGTTCTGTGTATTTGATTGTCAGATATTAAATATACAAAAACCTAAAACAAAAACACATATCTTGTATCATGTCGAACATTATAGTATGTGCAAAATCTCTATACAGACGGTTCAGAAACGAAAGAAGAAAAAAAAATAGAATATCTCCGCTATAATTTTCACCAAGTGGGCTGATATTTTTACGATTCATGGAGAAGTATTGATGGATTATATTTATAAATGATATGTTGTCAAAAATCGTGACACGACGTTTCCGCGCACGACATTTCCGCGCCGACTTTTCCGCGGACGACATTTCCGCGCAGCAACACTA
>JAJEKB010021303.1:500231-544340 GCA_022393335.1 Macrotrachela quadricornifera
AAAAAAAAAACATGTGTTCACAAAAAAATCAATAATATTTTTTCAGTATTTTTGGTGTCGAAGATCTTCATATTAGTGATCATTCATCAACATCATTCTTCTCACTAACGACTACAATTATAACTTGTCACAGCTAATGTATAGATTTTCTAGAATTGATTACGCTTAAATAAGTAATGCTATTCTGCAACATGAAAATATCTCACAAGATGATGACAAAATCTATGATCACTAATACTTCTGATAAAACAAGCAACGTGGCATAAATGCCGCTAACTCTACTAAAAGGATATGCCATCATTGAATAAAGAGGCTGCCAACAGGGGAATGCGAAAACTAAAGCGCTCATAGACGCATCAGAAAAAAATTTTAAAAGGAATATTCCATTGTCTGATATGCTGAAGTCATGAAATCAATGTGAAATGTACGATCCACTAAACTCACTCGGGATAAAACTCACTTTGAAAGACTGTTATTTGCAGTATATAAAGTCCATTACTGAAAGATATGTTCTCTGACCCAAAATTCTTTTAATGTACTAAAATTGAAGAGTTATATTAAAATGACGAAGTCGATATACTACCATTCTTCATCTACAATTATTCGCGAGCAAAACTGAATGGATTATTGCGACACTAATTATACCATAGCATCAGTATTTGCACGAACTCAACGTTTGCACAAACTTTTTACAATCAAAAGAAAAATCTAAAGCTTTAAAAATTAGAAGATAAAAGAAAAAAGCTTCACTGACGTCATTTGATTGAATTTTATTAACCAATAACAAAAAATTTTACAAAAAAATCATTTGTTTTGAAACAAAAAAGAAACACTTTGTTTTATATTACGAAAAACAACACTCGTTTTATAACACAGATATGACGAACATTTTTTTACTTCTTTTTTTGTTTTCTAAAATAAAAAAAAACTATGATTTTTTTTTTCATCATTATATTCACTTTATCTTACACACACTGTTCAAAATATTTTCTTTGAACTCTTCTACTTCCTCATCGACTACAAGAGAAAAGGCAAAATAATGTATGTTTCAGTTAATTGTATTTACTTACAACTTTCGAACTTATTGAGATCATTTATCATATTTTTTTCATTGATTCTCTTTTGTGCTTTACTATAAAAAAAATGAGAGAATATTTTTTTTGTTCAAAAATAACAATATTACTGATATATCAGAAATATTTTTTTCTCTTTGTAAATGTTGTATTGGAGCGTTTTAATGGCGTCCACGTCCTTCACAACATCTACAATTGATAAAAAAAATTTGTCGAATCAATTTATCAGAATGTATAATAATTAACTAATGTACACTACCTTCAAATTTTTCTTTGTTATACAGAAGTTCTATACGGTCCACGTAAGACATTATCAATATTTTTTTGATGTCGGCATCTTGAGAAGTACTTCCTGACAATTTATTCATTATTTCGTTAAGTATCTAAAAATAATTCATATACATATATATGGTTTATTTTTTGTAATAGTTATGATACATACCTCCATTGCTTCGTCATCCTTATGTTTAAATAAACTCAATTTAACTTAACCAAATAATGATAAAACTTCGTTTTTCAATTCGGCGGTCTTTATATAAATTATTTTAATCAAATAATTTGCTGTTGAGAAGAAAATGATTAAAGTAGAATAAACGAAGGAACAGTGAGACATAGGTTAATTAGGTGTTCCTCCGTATATGCGCTACATATTCAAGCTGGTGTTCCTTTTCATGTATAAAATGTTTCACCGGCTAATTAGATTATATACATTCTTGATAGGTAGTGTTACTTATTTAAAAAAATTGATTAAATTTAAGGGAAGAGAAAATTTAATTTATCTAGAAGATAGAAAATGAAATCAATAAATCAAAGTAAGATAATTGATGAGGGTACTAATAAAGCAAGGTAAGTGAATATAAAACGACATTTTTACAGTGTTTTCGTAATCTCAAGCATGTCAATCGCTATTCCTATAAACAATCGACAATTTTATAAGATTCTGAACGATGAAGAATTACTGTCTCAATTTCTACGTGAACAAAATTTAATTAAACGCTCTGAACATTACCAATGTCATTGTGGATCATCAATGATTGAAAGTTCACGCAAAAAAATAAAAGGATGGTACTGTAAAAAGCTATCCAACAGTTCGCTGCGTCAACCGTGACTGTCGCAATCAATTAAGTGTCCGTACGAACACTTTCTTCTCTTATACTGACGTATTAGGTCGACCTAATTGTAAATTAGATATTTCAACAATTTTCGAAATCGTTTGGCTCTGGTGTCAAGGTAGTCTCGCATCAACAATTGCAACATTAGTACAAGTTTCAAAGCCAACTATAGTGGATTGGTTGAACTTCTTGCGTGAAGTAAGTTGACCATAACTTTCCTAACGACAGTTGCATTTATATTTTCTTGCAGATTTGCCAAGAGGCATTCGATGATGCATCACAAATGGGTGGTATTGGAAAAATCGTTCAAATTGATGAATCTTTGTTTAGAGGTAAACGAAAATATAATCGTGGTCGATTACTTCTAGGCAATTATAATGTAAATAATGTAAATAATCAATTAAATAATAATAATGTTAATATCAGTACACAAGATTCAACTTAAGCTTCAAGCGATGAATCTGATGATAATGATGATGATGACGATTCTAATCCACTAACTAATAATCGAAATTATGGAAGAAGAATAGAGGGTAACAAAACTGAAATATAAAATATTTTTTAAATAATGAATTCTTCCTTTTAGGTCCATGGATATTTGGCATAGCAGAACCAGTAGAAAATGGACATGAAGTCAGATTCTTTCATGTGCAAAGAAGAGATGCTAATACTCTTATTCCAATTATCTGGAAACACGTTTATCCCGGTACCACAATATGGTCTGACGAATGGAGAGCCTACGCAAGACTTCAAACAGGATATGGCTACGACCACCAAAAAGTTAATCATAGTCAGAATTTTATTGACCCTCAAACCGGTTGCCATACTCAATTAATTGAATGTTTGTGGTCTCATGCTAAAACAAAGATTTTACGAACAATGCGCGGCACTTCATTATTATCATCTCATTTAACAGAGTACTGGTACCGTACTACTCACAAAAACATGTTCACCTTAATCATCGAAGATATTCGACGCTATCGTATGAAATGATATTACTCGAATCCATACTTAAAATTTTCTTGTACTAATTTATATATTTACTCTCACTATTTATCTTTAATAGATCTCAATATTTAATAATCGATTTTTTTAAATAAGGAACACTACCTATCAAGAGTGTATATAATCTAATTAGGCGGTGGAACGTTTTATACATGAAAAGGAACACCAGCTTGAATGTATAGTGCATATACAGAGGAACACCTAATTAACCTATGCCAATGTAACAGTTATTTAATTGATGATCAATAACAAATTGAATATGAAAGAAATTTATTCAATTGAATGCAAAACATCCAAAATTTAAGCATTTATGTATCTTTTTTTTCGGAAATAAATATACTATTGTTACATTGGAACAGAAAGAGTAGTATATTTATTTCCACTCCAAAATTTCTCCGCAAGAATGTGAGGGTGAGTACTGTTCATTTCTTCTAACTACTTTTCTTTTAGCGTTGAATTAATGTATGTTTTCTACATTAATTCAACTCAGAGAGATACTGCTCTTGTTGGACAAAGACAATGGAAAGACCTTTTATGTACGTGCATTGTCTTACCGCTGTTGGCTTTTGTGTCTCCAACAACCAGGGCCTCTCTGGTCGCGCGCGCGCACGTGAATATAAATATACATCAAATCATTTATTTCTTTTCAATTAAAATTACACAACAATCAAAATGTTATAATCAATAGCTGAAAATAAATAAAAATTATCAGTTCATCCCATTAATTTCATGGTATTTCAATATTAAATCGTTGTACTCGTGCGTTACCACTATCAACAACATACAGATTACCTTGTTGATCAAATGACAATCCCACAAGGCAATTGTGTTGATTTGCTTGTGCTCTTCGACCATTCCCACCAGCAATAACATTTCCTTGTTGTGTTCCTTTAGGCCAACGTACAATTCGATTATTTTCCCCATCAGCTACATAAACAGTACCCAATTGATCAACTACAACTCCTGCAGGATAATACAATTGTGTCAGACTATTTCCTTCTCCTTGGTCACCAGCAACAACAATACCTTCTTTTGCATCCTCTATCCATTTCATCACACGGTGATTTTTAGTATCAGACACAAATACTGAATGTTCTCGATCGACGAATATGTAAGTGGGGTAATTGAGCTGATCAAGACGATTTCCTTCTCCATTTCCACCTGCTACTACTATTCCTTTGGATTCACCCATTCGATATCTTCTTACTTCATGTTTGTCAACATCAGAGACATAGAGAAATCCATTGTCATCCATTGTCAATCCCCAACAAGAAATATTGGAAATAATTAATTCTCCGTTTGTTCCATTTTGACGAGGCCATCTAACCACTCTTTCATTCCCCTGATCACAAATAATAAGACTATCTCTCTCTTTATCCACGATCACATCTGTTGGTTCATTCAATTGATGAGTACCATCTCCTTGTCCATGACCACCTGCCACTATTTGTCCATTTGTTTCACCCGATTTCCATGCCACAATACGGTCATTATCATAATCAGCAACATAAATTGTTTGTTCAGCATCCACATATAACCCGCTGGGATCAGAGAGTGTTGGATTTTGTCCTCCTATTGTTTGACCATTCTTGTTCCATTTGGCGTTTGGAGGAATATCTATCAAACTGGCACGAAATGGTACTAAAAGAAAGAGAAAACATGATCATCATCGAAAGAAATCTTTCATTTTCTTTGAATTGTGAGAAAAGAAATAACTTCTATAATATTGTTTTTCACTCTGTTTGACGTGATAGAGAAGAATAGAGAAAATCCTCAGTTGTTGTAAAGAAAAGTCCTATTATAATATATTTTACTAATGTCTATATCAATGATTTCTCAAATATATAGAAAATAAAGATTGGAGAGAAACTTTTTTTTGATAGAAGTAGTTTAAAATCCTCGAAAGACATATATATATAGAACATTGTTCAATATCATGTATTAATCTAGTGATAGAAAAAATACAGAGATTTCTTGTTCTGTTGTGGTCTTTTTTCATATCTATTGTTTCATTGAAATCGAGATAAAAAATATTTATATCTCACCCGCAAGATAGTATATTTCTTGAAGTTTTATTTCATATAATTTTGAACAGTGTTCTATCGAACGAGTACGCAAGCGCACTCTAAAAATGTTGTCTCTCTTACTTTCATTTTCATTATTAATAATATTCATTTTGTCTGTTTCAAGTAATAGCCCTTAGGAAAAACTTTGATGTTTCAGCGGAAGATTCTTGAAAGATATGATCAAGATCCTGTCAAAATCTCAAAATTGAGAAAATGAAGGCTTTTTGTTCTCATCTCTTAGAATGTGAATGGGATTCTTCGAAGAATTTGTCCAGTATCATGACAGGATTTTTGTAGAATATAACTAGGTTTTCTTCAGAATGGCATTAGGTTCTTAGCAGTAGTTGCAGAATGCCTACCAAGCAGAATTCAGAATTTTGTACACTTATGCATTGTTTTTATTTAATTTTGTTTCTCTCATACTTACATAACATTCTATAAAATTCTATTTGATAAAATTCTACTATTATCTTGATTCGGGTTAGAATTTGTTGACAAGTATCAAAAGAGAGGATACGTAATCTGATATACATGAATTGAGTTGTATATAGTATGTCTATGGAATAGAATTCTAAACGAAATTCTGCTGTAGTTTCAGAATTCTCTACAGAATTCTGTGTTGTGTATTGTTACATGCATGAAATCAAATGATATCATTTAGCATGTGTGTGTATTAGAATTCTAAACAAAATCCTGCTGTTATTTCAAAATTATCTACAGAATTCTGTTCTATACAGAGGTGTCCGCAGGACAGGGTAGGGCAACCGATTTTGCCCTGCTATTTTCATATATTTTCTGACAAAAAAATTTTGGTCCAAAATGTAAAAACAGAGCTATGAGTAATCTTGCGACCAATTTTATATGCAACTCTTTTCTTGTACTAATAAGATTAGCTGAAACGGAAACAATGAGAGAAATAAAAATAATGGATAACAGAAATACGATAATGATTTCTCACTTACACCATAGAATCAAAACATGTTAATCAACTGTTATTTTTATAGATTTGCGAAATATATTCTATTTTAAATTACAAAGTATTTCCTTTATAACCTTGATAATGCTATTGAAATAGCGAAATATTTCCACCATTAAACAAAATTTTATACTGTATAATTAAATTTCACTAGTAAAATATTGGGAAATATAGCTGCTGCTAGAAATATAAAAGTGTTACTTAACAAAAGATTATTGATGGAACACATAAACTAGTATATTTCTTTATTTCAATGTGAAAAGGATGTTGAAAGCTCGGTATGACACAGCTGGACTAAAACTGCATTATTTTAAGCCCTCCTTAAAAAAGTCGATTTTTCGAAAAAAAGCCGTAATTGAGTTTTAGTCATAGAAAGATGTGGTGAGGTTTCCTTTTTCAAAATATTTATGATTTTTCGAAAAGGAAACAGATTTTGACGAATGTATAGATCAAAATTTAGATCCACTAGCATGTTTTCCGAGTAATATTCGAGCTTCTTTTACATTTTTCTCAGAATCGATTTTTGGAGCATACCGTTTCCGCGGGCAAGGATTTCTTGATAATGACTCAATATAAAAGGAATCATTTTTTTCTCTTATATAGGGGACTGGTAGGGTTAGGAGTTAACAGGCTCCGACTTTTGAATTTCTCTTTTGATGAAATAAAAAGCTTAGATATTCTATATTTATGAGTGCTTTGAATTTGTCAATTTTTGGAAAAACTTTTTTTAAAAATCAAATAAAGGGAAGTTCAAAAAAATCGGAGCTTGCTGAGTTTTAGCTCTAAGGGTGCTCTACAATCTAAAAACCACCCCAACATGATTAGTTAGTAACTCCATTGTGAAATCCTTGCCCGCGTAAGGGGTATTGAATTGACTAGAACTCATGCATTTCTTTGAGATTTGGGGAAGATATTTTAAATATAACCTATTCTAGCTAAGACTAACACTCTCTGAAGTTTGAAATTGGAAGAGAAAATAACAAAGTTCGTTTCTGAGGGAGGAGACCTTAAACTGATTTGCAATAAAAGTTTTTCCTTGTCTTGCAGGGCCCCCTGTCCTGTCCTGCCCTGCCCTGAAAGTAGGACAGGGCGGGGCTAAAAACATCTGATGATTCATTTTTTTATCAGGACAGGGCAGAGAGGAGGCGGCAGGGCAGGGCAGGGCAAAAATAGTGCCCTGTGGACACCACTGGTTCTATATTTTGTGTGGAAGGAAGTGGTATATCTGGTAGGATAGAATTCTGAACAAAATTCTCAACGGAATTCTGTGTTGTGTATTATTATATGCATGAAATCAAATGATATCATATAGCATGTGTGTGTATTAGAATTCTGAACAAAATTCTACTGATTATTAAATGATTAAATTGTATTCGTTTGTTTGCATTTGTTTTTATTTTGAATCGACAGTTACTATCGTAGACTAACGTGGATGTTTTATTTGAACGATGACATGAACTTCTTATACATCTTTTCTTTATTCTGAATAAAATTGTGTTGTTTTCTTTTTAAGGAAGAATTTTGTTTTCTTCTGATGGAAATAGAATTCTGTCAAAATTCTGCTTTAGTTTTTGAATTCTAAGCAGAATTTGGCATTGAGAAGAAGCGCTTGGAAAGAATGAAGTTCGCTTACAGTCAATTCGTTGCCTAATCTAGACAAGTCTACAAAATTTAGAATTCTGCTTGGTAGATATTCTGTAGCCTCTCGTTCTTAGCAGGATTTTCTAAATGAAATACTATAGAAATGAACATATAGAGTATTAATCGTATAGACCTCCAGTTTACATATCGATCAGCTTACTCAAGCTGAACATGCCATATGATACTATCCAGATGTGAGCAAGTATGGTCTTTTTCGAGTACGAGTGTGGATGCATAAAAGCGCAAATATAAGTTTTGCTAACGATTGTAGAAAAAATATGTCCCATTTATGTTAACAGCAGAGTATTGAAATAATTAACAATCAAAACGTTTTTTAACTGTTTTTTATTGTCAAATTTCAAGAAGAAAAATTATAACAAAATTGATTATATTCTAAGAAAGTTGTTGGTATTGTCCAATATATTTAGAGATATACATATTGGCATTTTCCTTACAACGATATTAGGAAATTTTCATTTTATCCTGCTATGACATGTATATGATTTTTCCTTTCCTTCATATATATTTTTATAGGATTATTCTAGTTCACGATCTTGTATATGGGCGATTTGCAATATATTGGTACCGTTTCAATTTTTAACGTAGATTCGCAATAACTTTAGTTCATGATGACCGATTTAAATCATTTTTTTTTGTTTTGACCCTCTAGTTAACCCTCAGTATCAGGCAAAAAATCAACTTTTTATCACATACGGTTCTCAGGTTATGGGTACTATAAGGGTCAAAATTCTGTATTTTTCTGTTAATTACCGATATAATAGTGGGTTTCTGCCATCTTTGATTGTCACTTATAATCTAACTTCCTCTACCACTTTGTAGAGGATACTTTGAACGTTCAGAGAATGTAAATGGTCTGTTGCAATGTCACAATTTTTCTGATAAATTTTGCTGATCTTTGAAGTTACAGACACTGATTAATTTTTTGTCCCGCGAGATTAAAAACGTTGATGGAGACAAACAGCTTTTCATAGGAGATTGGGAAAGGTCTCAAATGATAGAGAAATGAACGCGCTATCTTTTGACAGAAAAAAACTTTTTCTGCATCGCAATTTCGAGAAGAAAATTTCGATATAAAATCAAAAATCATAGTTGTCACACTAAATGTCCCGCGAGATTTTCATTTTTGTTTTGCCTACAATTCAGTCAAATCTCAATCTTTAGGAATGAAACTTTGCTCCGTTTTTTCAACCTGTGGGAACTATCAGTGATAAAGATATCAGTTCTCCACAATGGATAGTTCGGGAAAAAATTACATATTATCGTGAAAATGTCCCGCGAGATTTTTAAGAAGAAAAATGTCCTGCGAGATTTTTTGAGCGAAACCTAAACCAAGTCGTGGACAAAACCATACTTATTTTACATCAGTCGATTCCTCTTTCGAAGCGCTAGCGATCTGTCATTCCTTCTTTTTCACAGTTACAGTAAACATCGTTCTGCTCTTTACGCTCTTATAAAATATACATATATATATACAAATAAGGGTCATCAAGGGCAAATTTTGAAAATAAAAATTAATTATGAGCTATGTGCATTATGCCAATATGACAAGCAACCAGAAAGATAGAATGTGTGATGGTGAAGACTTACAAACAACAATCAACCAATCTCATCAACAACAAAGTCGAATAACACTGAAGAGAATAGCAACGAGTGAAGGTCAAAGATTCGGATCAAATGATGAAGATGAACGGACGTATGGACAATGGCAAAGTCCTCGTTCTAATAAAAGAGTGAACAATAACAACGATCGTGATGATCGACAATCAACGACTGCTCCTAGAACATTTATAAATTCTAATCATAATAATAATCAACATCGTCAAATAAATTCAATGCATAATCATCATAATGACCAGATTATTACTATGGATAATCATGTAAAAATATCGAAATTTGCGTTGGATTATGCAGGTGAATATCATTATACACCATTTAAAATTATTTGTCAGCCAAAATTGAAAGATGCTAAACAAGGTTCTAAATTGGTCAATGAATTAATTAAGTACATTAAAAAAGATTTTCTGATTGAAAATCCTATTTTTTCTAAACCTCTTTTATTTGACATATGGTGGATTGATCCTGTTGGAGATCTACAAATTATTATTAAGACAACTGAACTGTATGTTTACCTTTGTAAACAAGAAAGGTATCCCAAAGAATTAATTAATATTAAATTAATTCCACAGCCCCCATTTCATCTTCCTCCTCAACACACTGCAATAATTAAATGGATAAGCCGCAAAATTACGAAGGATGATATTAAAGATGAATTAAACTCTAAATATGAAAGTATATTCTCAATTGAAGATATGGCTGGAACAATAAATGAAAAAACACGCCATATTAAAGTAGAATTTTTAAACAAAAAAGAATATAATCAATTGTTGAATAGTGGAAAAATTAGCATCTTTGGTCATCTTTATGAGATTGATGAATATCTTCCTGCTCCAAAAGTGTTGATATGTAACCGATGTAATCAACCTGGTCACACGAAAGGTACTTGCCGAAATGCCAATTTCGATATCTGTTGTCGTTGAGGTGGTGGTAGGGCGAATGCCCACGAACATAAAGAATGTCCAATCAAGTGCCACCATTGCGGAGAAGAGCATGTTTCTACGGATTATAAATGTAAATATATTGATAATTATCGTAGACAATTAATTATCGAATTAAAGAAGTTTCCTGAAAGATTACCTCCAGGGGTTCAATTGTTTATCCCCACGGAGTATAGAAGCAAGAATGATAAATCAAAAACAATATCCAATAAGGAAGCATATGAACATCAACATCATCTTCAAACACAATATGTGCATAGTAATGATCAGAATGAATGGCCAAGATTAAAATCCATATTAACTAGTTTAGAAAATTCTGATCAAGATTTGAGAACAATTATTAAAGTTCTTTCAGATGAATTAAAAGAGGTGAAACAGCGCTATGAAAACGAACAACTGAGAATTGAACAAAAATTCAAACTCAATATGAGTATTATGAACCAAGCGATGTTATTAATCCTACAAACTCAACAAACATAACAGACTATGCTTGATTCAATGAACGAGACTATTAACCAAACAATTTTTTCCTCTTTTATGAAATCAACTGAATATTTCTACTCGAGTGTAGACAAATTGAAATCTTATACTAATAATACTGAATTTGATAATATACTTCAACATATAAACAATCAATTATCATATTTGAATGAAGCACATCTGGAATATACTCAACATCAAGAGGAATTAAAAAAAATATCATCCAAACAAAATGAAGCGTTGAAGATGGCGTTGGATATCTTTCTTAAAAATTATGATGTATAATAAAGATTTCAAGTATTGTGTGCCATCTGTCAATCTGGAACTAATAAATCAATATGATGGCAATGTATGGGAGAAAAACAATTTGTACTCTATTTTTTGTGAATGGAATTGTAAGAACTCTGTAAGTGAGTTATGTATGAGTTGGAGTCGGATGAGGCCTCAAAACTCATCAGAGAATTTGTCTGTTTTTCTTTGGAACTGCGAAGGTCTTAGTACGCATAAGCCTGACTTTAATTTTCTTCTTACATCCTTTCGTCCTCTCATTTGTATTCTTATAGGAGTAGGAAAACAAATACGTGCTCTTCAGCCTATTCCCAACTATAAATGGTATAGTCAGGAAGGTAGTAACATTTTTGGCGGTGTAGCTATACTCGTACATCAGAAACTTGATTGTTCAATCGAAGATAAGGATCAGAACTTTCTTCTACTACAATTTCAGATTTTAAAACATAAACTATATATAGCTGGTGTTTATATACCACCTAATTCAAGGCCACCTTTTGATATTTTCGATAAACATAAAGATAAAAAGGTTTACTTTTTTGGTGATTTTAATTCAAAACATGTAAATTGGAACTGCGAAAAGAATAATGCTAGCGGTAACAGACTTAAGGAATGGCTAGAGGAAAACGGATTAGAAATAATACACACAGAACTACCAACATCAAAAAAATCTAAGTCGGTTATTGATTTTTGTATAGGTAAATGCAAAGAAAATTGGAGTGTAGAAAGATTAGATAAGGGCAACTCAGATCATTACCCTGTATTTTTCCTTACACCGTTTACAGCAGGTGAAAATGGAGTGTTTCGTAAAACTAACTGACATATGTTTAATTTCTTTCTTCAGGTAGTTTACCCGTATTGGAAAGCGTTTGTGTACAATGTTGATTATAATTTCTTCTTCAACATTTTTTCACAATTCTTAGCAGCATTGCGGGATAGATGTAGTGTTTACGAGAACATAAAACTTTTTAGACCACCATGGCCCCCGCATCTAGTTAGTTTAATAAGAATAGTAAATAAATGTAAGAGGAAGTTTAGAAGAACACGCTTCCTCAATGACTACAAGAATTTTAAATACTGGCAAAGAGTATTCATAGATGAGAAAGTTAAGTTTGAACACGAAAAACGCGAATGGAAAATAAAACATATGAGAGAGGGAAATAACATCTGGTCTCATGTTAAACAAATCTTTCGGCCATATACTCCTTCGTTTAAAGGTTTAACTACAAATACTGGTATTTTGAAAGACAATACACAAATAGTTGACCATCTAGCAAACTACTACGAACTTCATTTCTCAGATCCTATACATGATGATAATAACCCTTTTCATTTCGAATGTTTAGAAGCGTATGAACGAATAAAATATACACCAAATACTCCTCTATGTCAGATTGAAAAAGAGGAGGTAATGTTACAATGGAAAAAATTTGCGTCTAAGAAATCACTTGACAGCTTAGATAACTCAGCTTATTGACTAAAACAACTTCCTGCGGAGTACCTGAATACGATTACAGTACTTTTTAATAAGTGTGCTGTAGCTGGGGACTTTTTTGAAAAAGGAAAAGTGGCTAAAGGAATCTTTCTTTCTAAAGGTGGAGCTTACCCGACTGAAAGTCGTCTTCGCTCTATATCTTTACTACCAAATCTAAGTAAAATTTTTGAACGAGTAATTGCAGCGAGAATTGAACGATGGTGCAGTGATCACGGCATACACCTGGATGAACAATCGGGTTTCACAGCGAAGAAGAGACTCCAAACCCGTATTTTAGCGATTATCGAAGACTTAAGATTGACTGTTGCAGCATGCAATCGTCCCGCACTTACTATTTTTATTGATTTTGCCACTGCTTTTGATAAGATGTGGTGGTCAGCACTCATGAAAAATTTAGAAAGAATTGACATGTCGTTGGACTTAAGACGTTTTATTTTTAATTGGCTTCAAAATAGGAAAATGAGTGTAAGTCATGGTGATGCTAAATCTAGGTTGTTCCCAGTGTTAGTCGGTGCACCCCAAGGTAGTGTGCTAGCAGCACTTCTCTTCCGACTACATATTCAATTCCTTCCATCTTATTTTTCACAAGCTACGTGTCATCTATTTGCAGACGATCTTACTATAATCATAAATGGTGCATTAGAAATGAAACTCTCTGATAATATTAAGTATTTAGAGCCACTAGCAAAGGAAGTGCTAAAAGCCTTAGAGAGATTTTCAGACGAACACATCAGAGATGTCATCGGTTCGTGTTTTTTTCGAACCGAACCGAAATGAACCGAAAGTTTTACGAACCGAACCGAACCGAACCGATCCATTTTTTGAAAAGTTTAAACCGAACCGAACCGAACCGAAAAAGTTTCGAACCGAATCGAACCGAACCGAATATAGTTGAAACTGATTAGAATTCACACTAAATTAAGGGAATCATTAAAATGTTGTTTGTATTATCATATGTAGAAGGATCCATTTTTAAATAACCGTTCAAAGCGTTTATAAAATTTGATTTTGTTTCAAGGAAACCAGCTAAGAAAAATTGATTATTATAATATATTCAAATCAGGGCTGCCAAGTGTACTTCATTTTAGGGTATTATACTCCATTTGGCCATTTTGCACCCCGAAAAAAACTGTACCTTTGAGGTGCAATTTTTGTGCCCCATTTGAATTTTTGAGCTTCTAGCACGATACACTGATTTTTGATAGATATAAATTGTGTTTCATACTAAAGCTCATAGCGCCGCTGTAGTGACACTTATAGTGAGCAATAATGGTGAAGAATTGGCTAAAGATTAGTAATATCTGTTTCATTGATTTTATTTTATTGCACTTTACTTTTTTCTATTTTCAAGTCAAAATAAATTTCGATAGGTCCGTTTTTCTCTTTATAGTCATATTAAGCATTCAACCAAAACTAGGCAAAGTTTAATGTTAAATAACTGAAATTGTAGCTGTTAAACTAAAAATCAGATTGAACTGTAAGACAAAATGTAATATTTTCTTTTTACATTTTTTCAAAACGAACCTGATTTAATCATATGTACCCAACGACAAGAAAAGTATAGTCATATGAAAAACCCTGTTCCAGTTGATTATAATATTCAGCATGTCTTAATTGAAAATGTTGTATTGTTTTTTAGATTACAGTTGTTTTAGTTATCACATTCGCGGGGATGGGTATCTTGTTTTTTTCATAATTTGTAAAAAGTTCGGTTCCTTTATTCATGACAATTGTAATACTATAAAACGGCTTTTTTGCCAACGTTACTATTATAGATAAGAGTTATACGGATTTCTTTATCAGAGATAAAAGATGTAGCATCTCATGTCAGAATATTGTAGAAATATTCATGTTTTTCTACTCTAAAGAGACTTTTGCATCACCCTATGCGAGAATGGATCCGTGAATCTCATCGCATCTAGCGTATTAAAGTATTGTTTAATTGTGATAGTGTGCTCTCTTGTATAAAATACTCTATAAACTTGAAATCTAATAGAGAGCAGTGAAAAATTATGTTCTTTTTTGAGAGAAAAGGCTTTTCATTTAGTTTTTCCACAATAATCCTTTTCTTTTAGAAAAAATTGCGTATCCCAACAGCATACCCTATTCTAGAAAAACTTGTGCCCTAATCGTATCCCATTTAAAGTATGATGCACCCCATTTGAAGACTAACACTTGGCAGCCCTGATTTAAACACCAATAAAAAACAAATATGATTAGTCTTTAAAGAATAAGAAAATAAGCAATGGTTTGGTTGTGCATTGTTAGATGTGATTTGTTCACGTTAACTTCTAATGAGAAAAATGTTAAAATTGTTTTTGTTCAAAATGACATCTATTTAATTCTAACATGAGAGTGTATTTCATTTATCACTATTCTTTAAGAGAACAATGTCAAGTATACATTCTTTCTCTGTATACTGAGAAACAAAGAATTTTCTTTGTTTCCATAGGAAATCATTGTTTCATTGCGTGCATTATTTCTATTGCACAGAGGCGAATAAAGTATGATAAGTTAAATATAACTGGATAAAAAAAAACTTTAAACCGAACCGAACCGAACCGAAAAAATTTCGAACCGAACCGAACCGAACCGATAAATTTTCAAAAAAGTTTGAACCGAACCGAGTTCGAGTCGGTTCGGTTCGGTTCGGTTCGGTTCGAAACCGATCCGATGACATCTCTGGAACACATCCTACCAGTAAATGTTTCTAAAACCAAAGCTATGCTGGTTCATAGTGCCGTAAACGTTAGTAAACCAGAGATCAAATATAAAGAAGTAGAAATAGAATATGTAACGTCTTTTAAATTTTTGGGCGTAGTGTTAGGAACAAAGTTAGGTATGGGTGAAAACATAGCAAGTCGCTTGCAAAAAGTGAAAAACTCTTATTGCGCCTTGAAAAAGATTTTTCTCGGTATACCAAAATACGAAATAGAAATTAGAAGAAAAATTTTTTACGCTTTCTCTTTACCTCATTTTTCGTGGCTATTTTGTACTTGGTTTTATTTCACGGATAAACAGCGTCAAAAAATTGAACATGTTTACCTAAAAGGTTTACGCATAGTGTACAGTCTTTGGGGATATGAAGATTTTGTAACACTAGCATTGAGTAGAGAATATTCCTTGAGAGACTATTTATATAGATATTGGCTGAAATTTTACAAGCATCTTGAGGAAGCCTCAGAAGCCATGTCCTATAGACAAACATGGAATGCATTTTTGATAGCTACATCTCCGACAAAAAGTTACTACCGAAGTTGTGGATTTAGAAGAAATAGCGTCTTCCCAAACCGATTATCTGAACGGGCAAAACACACGTATTTGGATTTTCTCGCCTTTAAAAATGCTCATAAAAATCAGTATGGTTTTTTCAAACGAACTTCTTCTCTTCTTGAAACTTTCATATTGAAATACTTTTCCTTTTTTCCCCCTTAAATCTCAACGTTTGTGTTCTTTTAGTTAATTATTGTGACTTATTGATAGTTGTAAACTCTGTCCCTGATCCTTTAACTGTAACCTAGATAAAGAAGCGATGGCTCAGAAAAACACATTCGTATTCTTATTCTTATTATTATTGTTATTTCTTTTCTTTTTTCTTAATATTCTGATGCTTAAATTGATGTATTTTTTTCATTGTTAACCTTAAAGGAACAATAAATTGAAAATCAAAAAAAAAAAAAAGAAAAAGCGCTAGCGATCTGACCATTTAATATTTCTGAAATAAGTCGCTTCGAATTGAAGAATAGCTTATACCTAGAGTAAGTATATCTCAGATATGTGTTTCTCCGATATCAACAGATTTTGTGAATTCAATAAGGTGTAATTATTCTGTTGATATATAATCATGTTTACGTACTTGTTTTGAAGTTATGAATTCGGAATCCGATCTCATTGTGAAGAAAAAACTCTAAGGATTTCGTATAAAATATCGGTACTCTTTCTTACAATTACCTCAGGAATTATAACTCTTCCCAATAATCCCTGTATCTCCACTATCTTAGTAGTGGTAGTCGGGAAATTTTTTTCTTGTTCTTCCCTAACATATAGTAATAAAATCATCGGGTTAAAACATTTCAATTTGAGGTTTTTTTTGGTCATTTTTTTCGCAAACGGTACTAATATATTGCAAATCGCTCATATATATATATATATATACACATACGTATACAATGTTCGTTCGTTCCTCCTGTTCTCTTCATCTTCTTATCGCTCTTGTTCTCTCCTGTTATTCCTTATAGTTTTACAAAAATAAACAAACGTTTTTGTCACTTAGATTTTGCTCGATGTAAATGTACATAGGGCATTCCAAAAGTTTTTTCGTCCGGCTCCTCTAAAAGCCTCAGCTTGCATTCAAGTATACTGTTATAATGCTTAGACATATTTAGGATTATGTGCAACGTTTCAGGCTTATAAATCTTGCACTTCGCTGTGGTCCGCCATTGCTTTTATGATAAGTGCACGCAACTTGCTAACAGATAACTCATCATAAATAGAAGAACTTTACATTTGACTTTTTGATTCCTAAATACGTTTTATTAAAGAATCAAAGTGTGCTAAAAGATGCAGCGTGAAAAACTCTATAGTTTGCAACGGACAACTAATTTTATAGTTGCATGTTTTGTGTTAAAATATCGACAGTTCTAAGCAATCGAATTCCGACACTGCGAAAAAACTAATTTTTTTGATAAAAGATGAATTTGTTTTATTCTTATTTCATCTTTGCATCACCTAACACCTTCTATTAAACAAAAACAAAACATATCATAATATGCAGCTTGAAAAGCTCTACAATTTACATAAGACAACTACTTTTGAAGTTACCCTTTTTGTTTTGAAAATCGAGAAAATTCTGAACCATTAAGTTTCAATGCTGCAAAAAAAGTGGCTTTTTCTGGTATGCAACGAATGCATTTTTTTATTCATCGATTGAGAAGCTTTATTTAGAAAAACAAAATACACTATACGATGCAGCGTGAAAAACTGCACAATTTACAAAGAACAGTTTATATTATATATGCAACTATTGTTCTTAAGTAAAAGAAAAATTATGAGAGTGAAATTTTCTAGGATGCAAAAATTCTACACGAAAGAAGACTTCCTTTTTTTCGTATTTCATCCTTTTATCACTGAATACGTTTTCTTTTCAAAAAATAGAACGTGACGAAAGATGCAGCGTAAAAAACTCTACCATTTGAAAATAATAGTTTTATTTCAATTGCGTTATTTTTATTCTGAAAATAAAAGCAAAATTCTCTAAATTACGTATCGTAGCGTCGAGATTTGATTGTTCAGAATATTTGTTTATTTTCAAAGAAAAAGTATAAATCAACGTAAGCTTTATAATGTAGATTGTAGAGTTTTTCACGCTGTATCTTCTGGTATATTTTATTATTTTTTTCACAAAATGTTTTAAAGAATTAAAATATGAAATTCAAAGTTTAGAATACTTCAATGCAAACTGAAGCTTTTAGAAGAGCCGAGCGAAAAAACTTTTAGAATGCCCTATGTATGCAATCTACTAATCCTACAGAACATCTCAAGTTTTAGAAAAATTTATGTTTTTCTATAATTTCTGTATATCTACATAGAATGGTAAAAACACTTTTACAACAGGAATTTATAAAGTTTCACCTTCATTGTTTTTATTCTCCATGTTGATCTATTCTAGGAACTATATCTATTACATGTTAAAACTACCAATACGAATTTTTCAATGTATCTATTCCTCCTAGAAAAAAAATAGTTTTACTCTGCATTGCTTATTTATTGTCACTATAAAAACACATTTATTTAAAACCAATTACATACTCTGAAAGCCCGTCGAGTTTTCTATCACTCTGTATATTTACTGATTTTTTTACATTCATTTATTCAAAAAATAATTTGAACACAATAGAGGCACTCTAATGTCCACATTCCCGAAGAATTTATTTTCTCACTCTCATCAAAATTATTTTTGTAAATTATTTATCCCTGTGAAATTATTATTTTAGAAAAGTATCTATATATTCTGATAGATCTTAAACTTCTCTATCATGCTGTATATTTACTTATTTCCTTATGTTCATCTATTGTAAAGAAAATTTGAGTCGAATGAAAACACTCTCAATCGACGAGCACCAAAATCTACACTTTTTTTGTTAATTTTGTAGTATTATGTTTGAAATTGCTTTTCCTGTGGGAAAAATTTTTTAAAAAGCAAATATAGATTTTCATAGAGCTTGAAATTCTCTATCATTCTATGTATTTTTGTCACGCTTTGCATTCATATACTGCGCTGCATGAATGCGAGGCAAGACTAAAATATACAGAATAATAGAGAATTTTAAGATCTATCACAATATATAGATGCTTTTCTAAAATAATAATTTGACAGTGAGAAAATAAAGGCTTTGGGAATGTGAACATTAGAGTGCCTTCATTGTGTTCAAATTATTTTTCAATAAATGAATGTAAAAAAATAAGTAAATATAGAGTGATAGAAAACTCTACGGGCTTTCAGAATATGTAATTGGTTTTAAATAAATGTATTTTTATAGTGACAATACATACGGAATAGATAGTGAAACTATTTTTTTCCAGGGGGATATATAGAAAACAAATGGTTTTTTGTAAGTTAATATCATTCGCATAGTTGAAATTTGGTTGCTCAAAGTTTAAACCATCTTGAAAGCAAAAAGTGCAACTATAAGAAAAGCAATCTTGTGTCAGTTGTCTTCTCTTTTCACGCTGCATCTTATGGCACATTTTGTTTTTTAATACGATGTAATAATTGATGAAAAACTGAAATGCAAAATATGAGCGTTCAAAATATCTCATCCATTATTTTTTCGGGATCAAAAATGCACGTGATAAACTTTTTTATTTTCCTGCTTACGTCTTGAACTAAAACGTTTGTTTTTACATAATACATGTAAGTACACTTTGATACGCTTTTTTTACAATGATTATTTATTTTTTGATACTACTTAAGTAATTGCAAGAATATATCAATAGAAAAATTACCACGAACTTCTTCTCCGTATATTACATTTTGAAGAGAAAACTTTAGCTCATTTTCTTATGATAAAAACTTCACTTCGATCTTTTCTTCAAAAATTGGACCTTCTTAATAAGAAAGGGATCTTTCACTGTTGGTATCAGACAGTAATATTTGCAACGTCTTTAGTGTTCTTATTGTTTTCATAAACAATTTTCGCATTGATACGATTGTTAAATTTAATTAAACGAATCGAATGTTAATTTTACCTGATGATTTTATTGTATTATTTGATAATTGTAAACTAAAATAAATAATTTAAGTTAATTTAATCTAATTTAAAATTCAAACAAATCTTGATATGTATTTTGCAATTAATTTTTACTTAAACATAAGTAAACAAAGCTTTAAATAAATAGGAAAGATATGATGAACTAAATTATTTTCTTTTTTCCACATATCTTGAACTAATTAAAACTTCTGTTCTATTCAAAAAAATGATAATTTTTAGACTAAAATTGTATTTTGTACAAATCAAATTTATAAAAAAAATTCTTCATATTCTACATAAAATTCCATGTTCACAAAAGGTTATATAGCAACGAAAAAAATTTCAAGTAAAATGAAAGTTATTCAGGATGTTTTAATCTATTATCTTTGTTTCTTAAAATAAATTGGTGTCGATCACAAATTTATTGTTAATCACAATTTTTCTCACCATATTAAACACAAAATGCAGTTTTCAAAAGCAGTTAAATCCATGCTTTCATATATCTCTTAGCTATAACTGTAATATGAGATACAATCTTTAGTAAACAACTTCTTGAAATGCAATATGTCGGAATTTTGCGAACAGATCATTTTAGATATGAATCGTCCGCAATTAGCTCAGCTGGTTGAGAATACTTCTCACCTAATCGTTGTAAATCTTTGTGAAGTACTATCGGTTTTCTGAAATTTTAATTTAGCACGACTTTTTCAAAAATAATTTACTATTGAGAGAGCAAAGATCAGGATTGTAATAATAAAGATAAATTTATTCTATCAAAAAGATATATTTAGAGAAACATATTTTTCAATGATTCTAAGTTATAAATAATATAAAATTCTATGAAAATATACAAGATATTAATGCGGAAGATAAGCTTAGAAATAAAATATTATCTATTCGATATGGATCGATCTAAATGATTATAGTTGAAAAAAACTATAGTTTATTTTTAACCTTAGACTAGTCACGAAATCTTTATCTTCATTCTTAACATGATTTTTCACGTGCTCAATTTTTCGAATTATATTTGTGCAAAATAATGAATTTTATTTTAGTATAGATAATCATGATCTGAACTATTTTTTAAACATTCTTTGAATACGTTTAAGAATAATAATATTACCTGCTTATTGATGTAGATATTGATTGAGAAGTGGCTGAAATAGGGTTGAAATTTTCTGAAATATCCTTGGAAGAATTCAAATATAATTTTATAGTTTAATTATTAATTAAATAATGAGAAAAGATTGATTTACTTTTGATGGAGGTTCAAGAAGCGCATATGGTGGTTGAATTTCTTTAAGTTGTATCATATGAAGACCACCTGATTGATTAAGACAAGAAACAACTTTGAATTGTCGTCCAGGTGGAAGAAGAATTTCATCTTCAGTTTGAAAAAACGAATGATTACGAACATCTTTTCCACTTACACATTCAATAGTAAAAAAAGTTCTTATTCCTGTCGAACCCAAAAATTGTTCATTTTTCAAAACCTTCATAGTTGATGTACATGAACTAAATCCCCACCAAATAATTTCTTCTCCTTCAGGATAATCTTTTGTCATATTACGCTTAATACCACGGTAAACAAAACGTTTTTCTGATGGTAGACGTGAAAATGCAGTTAAAATTAGTTTTAAGAATAAAAACCATGGAATTAATTTTTTTCGATTTTCAGAACGAAGAGTCGCATTTAATGCATAATAAAGACATTCTTCTTGTGGTTCCCATTCCATTGAATAAAGCATTATTGAAGCTGATTCATCTATTGAAAGTCCATCAGATGGAGGATTTTTACATTTCTTTTTAGCAACATACACCATTTGTTTAACATCGGGTACAACTGAAACTATTGGCTCAACAGCTTCTTCAATTGTAACCAGAGGTTTTTTTTCATAACCTTTAATAGGCATTAATATTTGAAGAGGTTCTTCAGCAAGATCTGAAAATCGTTGATTATGTTGTGAATCATTATTATCAGGGTATTTTGAAGCCATTTGATAATATCAAGTTTCAAATTAATTCTTAAAAAGTACAAAAATTAAGTATACTGAAGATTAATTTTTTGTCTAAATCATAATTATAATTTAAGTGAAGCCTTTAACGTCGGAACTGTCAAAGAGGTCAAAGATGAATTTTTATTTGAATACAATTCATAGCTTATATAAAAATTTTCCATTATTGAGGTAACAAATAAAATGTTGCTTCAATCTATATATATAAAGAAGAATGTCTGTGTGTCTGTCTGTTCGTTATGTATTCGGTCCCTGTACGAGCTAGCGTCACCAAACTTTCCATGGTGCATCCCCAGGCCCGGAGGAAGATCATAGCGGGGTCACCCACCAAGGGTATGATGGGTGTGGGTGCATGAGTGAAATCCCATCCATATTATATGACAATGAAATTTGCATGAGTTTTGCAGAAATGCAGCGAATTTGTTATGATTCTAAGATCAATCATTTTGTATCGATGCTTCTTTGATCTATATGTGTAAATGGAAGGTTTCTAATAGGTTATACGAGAAAAAAATGCATACAGGTGTTTCCTTGATTCACAACTATGGTATATCCATTAGTTTTCTATGACTCACAGAAACAACGTATTTGTTCTTTTTCTTGACTCACAACGATGACGTATCTATATATTTAAAGAAGAACGTTTGTCTGTTCGCTATGCATTCAGTCCGTGTGATAACTAGCATCACAAAAGTTTCCACACTACTTCCTTAGCTTCTGAGGAAAGTCATCGTGAGGTTGGAACCATCAAACCGGGTGCGCGGAAGGGGCTGGGTGAAATTTCATCGCGATCAATACAGATCGAGATTCTGATGAGTCTGTTCGCTAAGTATTTAGTCATCGTGAGAGATAGCGTCACGGAACTACCCGCATCAGTTCCTTGAGTGCGCTAAGGAAAGTCGGCAGAGTGATTGAGGGTGAGAAGGAAGGGCGTGGGTGAAACTTCATCCAAGTTGTAAGAGACCGCGATTTTACTCATTTTCTAATCAAATGATGCAGTTCAATACAATTTTGAGAATGATCGTGTCCAAAATGGATGCGAGTGAGGATAGGAGCTTGAGCCCGATGAGAAGAGTCCCACTGAAGATGCCTGATACACGACGGGAAAAGCTCTGTGAAAGATACCCCACGCACGGCGAAGAAAGCTCTATAGCAGAGGTTCCAGGTACGATGAAAAAAGTCCTATGAAAGAGGTATCACGTATGGCGAGGAGAGTTCTATGACGAATACCTAACGTATAGTAGGAACAATCCTGTTAAAGATGGCTGACGCATACCGGTAAAAGTCCTGTCCTAGAGGTTTCAGGTGTGACGCGAAAATTTCTGTTCCAGATGACTCATCCACAGCAGGGAACAGTCCTGTAAAAGACGTGTTATGTACAGCAGAAAAAGCCGGGTGGAAGATGCAAAACTAACTATATTCTCTTATATCGGGTACCTCCTCTGGTCGTTAAGAATTCAGATAAGGCGTTTTCTATAACTATGAGGAGATGCCTAATCTAAGTAGAAGAAAAAGATGAGATTTTTCAGATTTCATGCACAAGTATAGCAGCGAAACGAAAAATTTATTTTAGATGAAGATGCATCAATGAGATTAGAAGATACGTTACCGATGGTAGAAAATATTATACAACTCTTTTGATAAGCTTTCAGAATAACAACACATTAAAGTATAACTTAAGATATAGATAAGCTTTGCGAGAAGGTGTAATATATGATCGACTAAAATGTCGAATATTTGTAGAAAGGACGTAGAAGCTCTGGATGAATGCAGTTTTATTATCCAAAGTACCTACAGACTACAGTGAGACCACCTATAAGGAACTTCAAATTTTTTGCTAATAAAATCGATAGTAACTTTAATGAGTTGTGAGGACGAGAAAATAGTTGAATGAATTTTTGACTTTCCTACGTCTAAATATAGCAATTTAATTATGAAAATACTACATTTTCTATAGCAATAAAGTATTAATAGTCAATCTCTACTAGACGTACGGTTCTTGCAAATCATTCACTATACAATTTCAGCGATAGGTGGACTCATGATTACCAAAAATGGTTAGTATTTACTATTTCTCATAGATGTATATTTATTCAACACCTAAAGTTACTTATATACTCTACATTTGGTTTATAAAAAATAAGATTCATTACGTATACAAAAGCACTTTTTTACAGATGAATATTTAAGGTCAGAATCTCTTATTTGTTGCAGACTTCATCAAAAGCTTCTAAGTCTCAATCACTACAACAAAATTATTATTTAAAATACAATAATAAATATCGATAAAACTTATATTTTGTTCTCCTAATGAAGTTTGACAAAAGTTTTCATTTTATTTACACCATTTTGGTTTCTTTAGTTATTCTAACAGAATAGGTATGTTTTAAGCTATAATTATAATTCAGATAAGAATTTATTTTTGATCTTTTATTTGTCCGTCCTAGTTCAAAATAAGGCCCATTAGTGCCACTCGTTTGACTTCTGACTAAGTTCGATCTATGGATTATCTAATGGTTTTCGTTAACTTCAGTTTTCAAAACTATTAGCAACTAAATACGCATGTAACGAATATAGTCGGCGAAATTTTCTATAAAACTTTATGAAAATGGCTGTTTGAACGATTAACTATGGAATTACATCCGATCAATGTTGTAATGCCCCAAAATGACATACTTTCAATATATTCGTTTTCATATTAATGATTTTGCGCCATTCTTTCAAATTCATATAAAGAGACTAAATTGATCATCTCGTAGCTCATGAATAGCTCTATCGATTGAGACAGTACCGTTTTTTGATATACACTAAGTTTACTTGAAGAAAAATCCTTCTTTGTTCCGCCCTATTCGTGCTCTGGGAATCCTCCATTAAGTTGCATCGCAATTTTAATTTTGTTATCATAAATGGAAAATTATTACATGGGTAAATTTATTACTGAGTTGAAGAAAAACGTTTGCTCTATCAGATTCATGGGCGGCGGAACATTTTAAATCTAGGATAGGCTCGATATTTTTATGAGACTCTTATCGGCAGCATAAAAATGCAGAGATACTTTTTTATACTATGCTATTCAAATGAAACAGAATTAATACTGTTTATTTCGAACTCAAATTTATTAATGCATAACATTAGTGTAGCTCAGAGATGAGTTTGCAACCTATAATAGAAAACGTTTTTTTAAGAAGTCATTAAACTTTCATCTTATTTTGATTGAATAGTGACCTTGAAACACAGTCCATTGGATGCAACATTGTTGGATCCGAATCTAAGTAGATAGTCTTCGCACTCTCAATCTGATAATTATGTGAAATACACTAGACTTTTTTCGATTAATTTTCGTGGATCAACACATCTTACATATTTTTCGAACAATTTTGGCGATAATCTCGTAATAACCAAGTTATAAATGGCTCCTATATGCAGCTAGAATCTATTATGTCTAAGTTTTAGGACTCATGCCTGGATTCACATCTGATTCTGGCAACAGAAAAATTTTCGATCCAAGCTCGAAACTAGAGTCAGTTAGATTTTGACCTTATCTGATGAGTTGCACCTTGAAAAGAGTTTTGGTTTGTATTACTGGAAAATAGAATTATGGCAATGCAGCGGTGCTCACAGAAAAAGAATCTCATTATGGATTTGTACATCGTGTTGAAAATGTTTGATTGACATTTGAGATTAATTTTTGAGAAGGAGAAAGTTTTGGGTACCATCTAACGGATATGACTATAAGTATCCTATAAGGTTATTCTTCATTTGTAACGAAAGAGCATAACGTGAACTCATTGAAAACGTGCGTTGCAACATTAAGACCTACGAGATTCTATTTTTTCCCTAATTATATTGGCAGTTGCCGGTGACAAAAGTCAAAATTTTCACGCAGTAAGCAAGTTTGTTAATGTGATAGAGTAAGAAGCAAATGTTTGAACCTCATCTAGGCTATGAAACCTCAATCTTGATGAACTTTAGCCTACTCAGGTTTAATGATTCTGCCGCCTATGACTGACATCGACTTTATAGCAATGTGTCATCTGGTAGAAAAATATGAAAACTAAGCAATAACAGAAAACTTTTACATTTAGTGAATCCCACCAAAGCTTGATCTATTCAAGTTTGGTCATACTCAAGCTTACTCTTCACCAATCTAGGGCAGAATTAAGCCTATTCAATCTAATACCTCCACTGCCTGTGAAAGAGTACAGTTCTTTAATTATTTAAAGTTTAAAGGTTATTTTGAATAGAAGTCTGGGACATCAATTGAATAATCTCATAGTGAAAATAAGGAATTCTACGTAGATGCAGACATAAACGAAAAATCAATCAGTATGTCACTGGACACGAGTCTGTGATCGATAAAACATGACTAACCTTGTAATAACGCGTCATCTGTAAAAAAAAAACATGAAAATTAACCAAGATTATGAAACTTTTACATTGAAACGAGCCTAGCCAAGCTTATATCGAAACCTACCCAAGCCTAGTGGCTCTGTTGCCTCACAGTCTTATATGAATATTTTCTGTTAACCTTCGTTAGAAAGAGTGTCACTCAAAAACTAACATTGGGATTGGGCTTTCTATCTGGTTTTCTAAAAATGTGCATTTGAATTTATGCCATTTTAGAATATTGCAGTCTTGCCTGGATATAATTCTATAGTTAATCGTTCAAACAGCTCTTTTCATAAAATTTTGTAGAGAATTCACGGACTATCTGTTGAAACGAAATTCAAGTATCTAAGTCATAATTTGAATGAGAGATTGAAGAAATGCGTAGATGGACATTTCTCTTAGGATGCCCGTTACAAAAAGACTGTATAAAAAGACCAATCGTTTCAGTTTCTGTTGAGGTTTTCTAAAGTGAAGTGTAATAGACAGCTCATAACTGCTTGTTGATGGTTCGACTGTTTAAAGAGCTTCTCAGAAATATCAATTATTCGAAAAAACATCAAATTAAGTTGTTATCGTAGTAGGATACACTGAAATTTGTTCTTTCAAAATATATATATAGCTTTTCAATAAGCGACGGGGCTTCAACAGTCTTATTTAAAAAAACTTCAAAGCTACTATCTTATTTTTCGAAATGTTAAAGGTGCATAAGAAAGCAAATTGAATCACTGATATTTTTCTTAACTAATCCTATTGAATCCTACATTAACTGAAAGGATACGCTGAAAGTAGCGTTTTAGTATCAGTTTCATAGAGTTTTGATAGAATATTGACTAATAGAAGCTATCAACAAAATAACTCATTTTTTGATCCATATACTCTAATAATCGATTTCAGTGCAATGAATTCAATTTTAGAAATATAAGATAAGATAAGATAGCATGGAAATGACGAACCTGATAGTTCTTTAATAAGACTTCAATCTTTCATATAAATCATCAATTATTTAATTTCATGAGATTATTATCTATCTTCATTTTTTGATGAATGTTTGAATTTGAAAATTGAAATGAACAAAACTTTGATCTCTCGCATTTGATGATTCTCCTTTTAAGCATCTACAAAATCATATTTATTACGAAGTAAAAAAAACTATGACTATTGGAAAAGTTTCTGAACACGCTCCTCTCGAGAAGTGGTTTTATACCTTTTTAAACAGCATTTAGAAGATTTTCATCGCAATGCAAAAACGTTAAGCTAGTCCATGTGTCCCGATCGCTCCTCAGAAATCATTGAACGATAACCTCAATGGAAATGTTGCTTTTATTGTCAGAACACCTGCTATTGCGACAAATACAAGTGTTGTTTAGATGAGTTATATTGTTGTTTTGGAAATACGTTGAAATCGAGTTACGATAGATATAAAAATATACAAGATATTGAAGATGTCAGTGTTCTCACCATTATTCCTTTCTTACATGTTAAATATCTCTATATCTAATTCGATATCTACTATTAGCTTAAAGAAAATCTATTTACTTTCCAAAAAAATCAGAACAGATCTGTAATGAATAAATATCTGTGTAAAGACATCTAATTGCCTACAACTATTTTCTTTGGAAGAGTCATATAATTCGTCGGAAACTCATAAAGAGTGTCATATTCTATAATTCCTATAATTTTTTGTTAGGTGGTAGTTCATATGTGTATTTTCACATGGATTATTATCATTTTCTCTTCGTTCTATATATCACATATGTTTGAATTTTCCTTTTTTATACATCACATAGAGTTGAATTTTTTCTTTCCTGCACATAACATATGTATGCCATTTTCCTTAACAAGTTCTCTCTCTCTCTATCCATTATTCAATGGACACTTCCTAAAGACCTGGCATCTGTTATCCTTTGTATAGCCTGCAGCTTTTCTTGAATAAACAGAAGTGAGATACGAAGGTATTCTTATCTTATTAATAAATCGACGATCTAGAGTTAGATCCCTAACACAAATAACATAATAAAAAGTAAATAATAAAGAGCTCTAAGAAATCTGTTCGTATTAAGAACACTGTCAGTAGACTTGATAGTTTAACCGTTCTGGTTTCTTTAACAATTCCAGAACACTTTTTCTACGGATTTCGCTCCGGCTTCATTCTCAGTTTCCGCTTTTTGGGACCACTGAATTCTATTTTTGTGACAGTAGCATTTACATCCTGCATTTACAAATTATTAGTTTACTGATCAGATATAAATATTTGTCGAACACTAAATTTAATACTGATGATATGATTTATTTACTGAGAATTTCTTAGATAAAACTGAGCAAAAAATTTGTTGTCTTACTTTTAATATGAATTTCAAATAATGTTCTTGAATGTTGGACAAAAATTGAATGATTGATAAGTATAAATCAACAAATAATATAATTTTATGAAATACGATCTAAACGAGAATTATTGAAATATATACGATAGAAATTTGATTCTTCCCTCCACAAACAATGACAGATATCTTAGCAACGATCTTTTATAGATGTGATAAAAAGATTTAATAGCGTTCCTCTTTATAAAATTAGTTAATCGTGGCTAGTTATAATTAATTTAAAATTTATATCAATGTTTTTCGGATATTTTCCACTAAAAAACTGTTGTTTTTGTACAAAAATATGTCATGTATTGTATAATGCAATGTAATCTCTAAAAAAACAGTAGAAAAAATGTCAATATTCAAATAATTATTAGTTATAATTAATCAATTGGTGTATGGTAGTCGAATAGAACCAATGAAATTTTCTTAAGACATCGTTTCATATTAAGGATGACCGTTTATGCAAGAAGAGAGTTGATCGATAAGTTTATAGTCAAGTTTTATTTGCCTGCGATCAGCACTAACAACTACATCGTGCTTTACATTTTTATTCCGTAAGGACTAAACGACATAGCTTTTGTGGAAATCACATATTTTTTCGAAGAGAAATAGCGAGTGTAAGTTTTACGTCGAGGTTTTTCCGGCTCCCTTCTTAGGTCTCATTACAGATACATCCATCACAAACACCTTTTCATTGCAACAGACGCGACATAATAAATGATTCCTGTGATTTACCATCGTTCTCTTTTATCTTAAAGCTTTGCTGCAAACATAAATCTATCAATGTAGAGTAATAACATTATAAAAAAAATTTACAGTCACACAGCTCCTAGCTTGAATGAATATGTGAGTTTCACATTTTAGCCCTAAAAAAAGCTGCGTTGACAAGCGTTTTAAAATCTCTAAATATATTTAAACTAATTTGAAACTTGGAACAAATTGGCTAATTGATTATAATATAGACAAGACGATTCACTGATGACTTGATATGCATTTTAATGATCATCCTTCCATTATTCTTTTGATTGAATATATCTTTTTTTAATTCAAGATTTTAACATCTATGCTTTACTGTATCAGATGAATTTCTTCACCATGAAAACGTTTTCTTACATTAGCAATGCAATAAAAATTGAGAGGAACTATGATGATCTGACAAATAAGAGGCATGTATATGCATGAAAGCTAATAGCCATTGGACACTTCAAAAAATAAACACGTTTTTTCAGTCAGTATAGTGCATTCTTTTACATATGGGCTCATCTTTAACAAACAATACAAAAATAGCTAAAAGCTCACACATTACTCTATGTCTACCACAAAATTTTAAAAAATGTACAGCAATATTGCAGAGCACAAACCAATATTTATGTCTAAACAACTGAATTCATGATTGTCAATGTTACTATTTCTGCGTAATCACTACACAAGAAACATGACTGCGCCTTAAATATAGCCGTTCAATCAAAAATTTTAGATCGAAATGAAAGCTAATACATTTCATAGAACAATATTTTTTGGGCATAGAAGTAAATTCTTAAACCTAACGAATGAATATTGGGTGGAATATAATAATTCCGCTTATAGCATTTAACACATTCAAGGCTAATATTGTTGATTGAGTACAATCAGACTTAGTTCTCATGCAGTGACACTTAGGATTTCGCGCACAAGGAACACATATGCATCTGATGGATCATTTCTGCATGTTTTCATACACGCTAGAACGTTCAGACGTACCTTGTCTTCTGTTTTATGACGAGCCGCTGTAGGTTTTTAGCTTTCTAGAAATGGCGATCTGCAAAGGATTTTTTATTACCAGAAGCAGAAAGCCGCAACCGGTTTCAGATTCTTAGGAATAAACTCAAAAATGATATCCCTATACGCGTAACTCTATTATCAAAAGACATTCTGAAAAAAATGTTCAAGTCAGGGACATAAGCCTAGTTTAGTGCTTTGATATCCAAAAAAATGAGCTTTTTAAGGGCAAAGGAGCGTAATTCTTTCTTTTCGTATTTTGATCAGTAAAAAAAGCCAAATTTTCAAAAGTAGGGCGGGGAAAGTAAATTTCTTTTTCTCTATTAATTTTTCGAAACAGAGGAAGCGTTACGACTCACGCACCTTCTCCCTATTTATGCTTTGGGTTCGAGTAATACATACCTTGTTTTGTAATGAAATGAAAGATGATCGAACTTGCTTGGTCTAGTTATCTGTCTTCGTCTAGTGACAACAACAGCAAGTCTTATCAACATGCACATGTTTCTTGCATAACTACATGTAACGACTACTACTGATAAGAGCTTACTCTTCACATAGGCCAAGTAAAAAATACTAATATATAAACGAACAGATATAAATTTTAATATCTCTCTTTGCATGAACTTTTCCATTCAGATTGACTAGAGTTTTTCATATGTACTTACAAATTTTCAATATAGAATAATTGTACTCTATTTTTCTTCTGGAAAATAATGTTGACAACTACTCAAGTAAGCAAAAAATGAATGGGGAAGCTCGACATGACTAGAACGAAATGATTGCATTATACATCAGGTCGAGTCTGAAATGTACTTCAAATAGGTCTGTACTCGTCCAGAATGTCCTTGAACTCATGCAGAAAAAGAAAATAAAAAAGTAGATTTGAATACTTGACCTGAGTATCCAGAATCGAACGGGCATCCTGACAGCAGACTAGGACAATGAGATAGACTGACGTCATTTTATACAGTCTAAATCACAGATAAACTCTCTTTCTTCCATCAGATAACTGAAAATCAGTCGATATCAAATGATTTTTATTAGCCGAAAACGGCTTCAATAGTAATCAGGACTAATCTAAAGGTTATCTGCAATCGTAATAAACTAGTCCTTTTTTAAAGAATATGGTTATGTCCATTGGACATGATACACTCTGTTTTCTCCTTCATGCATTTGTTTCGCATTCATACTTCTCTTACATTTTTTTTTCTTTCACATATGTATACATCTTCCTCCATCCTCCATATATTTTGTTTGTTTTGCTTCATCACCTGCACATTCTTTCTTTCGAGAGTATATATAGCTGAGGAGTGCGTGAATACGGATACAAAATGTACCAACAAAAACAAAGGCTCTTCAGAGCGCTAACACATGTCCCAGCGTATTATGTACTTCCAAAAAAGCTAGAATTCTAAAATTCATGTACTGGTACATAGTAGTACATGTCAAAACGTAAATTCTATAATTCTAATTTTTTTTAACAGTACATATGTTTTTAGGACAGTGCGCAATATACTCGTGCTCGCGCAGCTATGATATAGCTGGTGTCTTTTATGGTTGGATTATCATCAGGTTGAGAATAAAGAAAGATTCATCACAAATATACCATTTACCTTAGTCTAGACCAATCTAGGAAACTCTAAACAATCCACTTTCTTTAAATTATATCTTGGCAAGTCGTTCAAACTGATAAATGTTGGAAAGTAGAAAACTTTTTAATGTCTATATAATTTGTTAAAAATAATTGATGGATAGTATTAAATGCATTTAGACTATAAACTAGATTGTAGAATACCAATCTTCTTATTGTCTGTCTTGTATTCAAATCTCTTTCGATTGAAGATCAAGACTGATCTGTTATATTATGATTACGGTAATTAACAAATAGCGCTCATCCTACAAATTCGCTGACCCTTGTCTGAAAGAAATTTTAGTATGATTATCATTCAAAATAGTTTTCATTTGAATTATCTTATATCTGAATCTCCTTGATTGCATGAAAGCTACGAAATAAACAGCCACTTTAGCGATGATCGTTTTGTAGAAATATATCTATATAGATTCATATATAAATGCCAAGCAGACATCAAACTCGAACTCTTTGCCTTTGATTGAGATTGATCATGTCTAATACAGACATCTGATCATATTCAGTGGTTTTGGAACGTCATATTTTCTAATACTGAACTCTGACTTGTTTATACAAAACGGAGAGACAAACATTTATGTCTTTTTAAGTGCAATATTTATCGTTATATGACTACTTCTTTAAGAAAATGGAATTAGATACGATTCAGATGCTTCAGTTTGTTCATCAAGTTCAATAGCATGGGCAGGTGGCGATCACTCAAAACCACCATTCCATGAAAAAAATATCTTTTTTCAAACTAGATAATTCCGGACAGCTTCTTAAAGTTTTAGGGTGGCACAACTACATATCTATTTCTGCTTACGCTACAATAAGTAAATAACACTGTTAGTATTCACAATTCCTTTACTGGATATACTCTGTTACATAAAATGTCTAATAAAGAATTATTTTTCCTCAAGAATCAAGTTATTTGACAATCTATGAAGGTACCTCAAAACTCACTTATTGCAATTATGATAAACCTTTTAAATCAATGACTAATCGTTCGTTGGCTTCCCTCCGGCCGGCTACTCACGACTAATCGTTTCCATCATTTAACACCGCTACACCCTTCAATATTAGTTTAGGTTTGAACCGAACAGATGTATCTAGTTTGAATTCCTCTCAAAAAGTTACTGGACATTTATTAATACACTCACTAAGGAACTAAAAACGGAAAACTAGTCAAAAATTGCTACCAATAGAGTACGTTGCATTGTGGCCTAGAAAAAATCTTCGCCTATTTTGAATGTTATTTTAAGGTTGATGTCTATGAAGACTCAATAACAGGACATCAAGCAGCTACTCCGTTTTTTTACATACTTCTGTATAAATCTTACTCAGAACTCTGACGTATTGTAATGTACAAAGAAAAATATTTCTATTAGAATCAATATCGAACATCGATTCACGACCCTCGATTATTCTTAATTCAAGTTTAAAATAACAAGAAGTTCATTAAAGACGCTAAGAAATAGATCAAAAAAGCTTTTATTCACTGCAAATTCGGATTTTTTGTACTTGACAACGGTCAGCGGAGTTTTATCAAAAACTATGATTTATTCATTTATCGTTAATTCATAGCTAACAATATTGAAAAACTAATCTCAGATTAGGATTCCCCGTAGCAAATTATCTTTGGCGACTTTTCACTGTAGGGAGTAGACAGTTCATATTATTTATTATTAATTATTTGGTAAAATCCATTCAGTCTTGATTTATCGATCTTCGGTTATCTTGAATCAAACTTTTTAAGATAAATAGAAAAAAAAACTATAAATTGCTTATTTACTTACTATCAACCTCAAAGTTGACTCGAAATTCGAATTGTATACCTTCGACAACCCTTCGTGGAGTTTTCTTATAGAACATCGCAATTTTTAAATATTAATCTAGGCGACACCATTTTCCGATTGAGGTGAAGACACAAATATACCAACAAACTTTAGAAACAATCGTATCTGCAAAACTACAAACTTATTTTATGGTATATGATCCCTGCTTGAATTCGGGAAACGAATCGTAGTTTCCTTAGAAAAAACCTTCTGCAGTCAAAAATTCCTATCAAAATTTTTAGAAAAGCTAATGCTATCGATCGATTTCTTAATCTAGACAATCTTTGCTCAACTTTTATAAAAAAAAATCATTATTTTTTTAAAAAAAAACTTTTTGCAATATCATAAAAAGCTAATAGCACCATTCGATTGCCTGTCCCCAGAAACCTTTCGGTCAAACTTTTTAATAAAAATTATTGTTTTCAAAAAAAGTCGTTTTTTTCGTAAAAAAGTTTTTTGTTACAAGATCATAAAAAACTAATGGTACCAATCGATTCCTCGACCCCGAAAACCTTTGATCTATGAATTCAGCAAATATTAACAGTTACTGGTCCTAATAAAATCCAGGCTGTTTTCTGATTGGCTTGGACAAACAAACAAACAAACAAACTTTAACGTTTTTTAACGAGCCTATAACCCTTTCTTTCAGAAAAGGGAATGACGATAACAGTATCACCTATTATAAAATACACAATAGAAATATTATTACGTAATAGCAACAAAAAAAGATCAAGGTCAATATTGATCTTTATCTGACCTCGAAAGAACAGAAACGAATGTATCGTAGTTAAATAAAAGAAACCAAATGGTCAAACAGTTGCTAATTATTAAGAGTGAAGAAACACGTACATATAACAGAAAGAGAAAAAAAATGGCCACACATATAAATCACAATGTTTTTGAATAAAGAGTGGCCTAAGTTTGCTGACTCGATTTGTATAATTAATTTTTTTTATATTAAAACATGTACTTAAAAATTTATCTCTATGATACGAAGATACAGTAAAAGACGCTATATAAAACACCCTATGACTGATCCTGCTTAACTCATATAGTAAAAAAGTCATTAGCTTAGAAATATGCCTAGCAAAAAATAAAAATTAACCATGGACGTTTTAAAATTTTGAAAACTTTATTTCATTTAAAAAATGTTATTGTAATTATGGAATGTTTCTTCACTATAAATGTTACAATCAAAATCATTTTAAATTAATGTTTATAAACTTGGTTCCCATTCACTTATACTACCTTCACAATACGCTTAGGTATGTTATCTATTATTGTTTCACACTGTTCAAGTGTAATTTCCCAGCATTTCGAATTGACAAAACCAACCAATGAATCAAAATTTTCCAATGTTTTTCCTCTTGTTTTTTCTTTCAAAATTCCTCAGATATCTTCAATAGGCCGTACATCTTTGAGCTTGGTGTCTCCATCATTTGGTTCAGTTTTTCTTCAAAAAGATCATAAACACTATCTATAGCTATTTGCGTTCTGTGTTTTGAATCTTGATTATCTTGAAAAATATCTTCACCCAAATCTTCTACTACTTCATTAATTACCGGAACGACAATTTTACGTAATAATCTAGCATAAAATTCACTGGTTGTGTACACTCTTTTACATTCATCATTTTGACATTGATCTCATGACTATTGAGTAACATTAATAGGATCATCGTAAGGCATCGAACCTTTCGTGTAAATTCTACCCTAGAACATTACACCGCCCTCATATTTTATCCTTAGTGTTTCTCTTAGTTTAGCAGGAATTTCAGGTGCATCTTCAGCTTAAATTACACCAAATTTACTGTTGTGAAAACCTTCAAGTGTAAATATTCCCGAAAAATCAGTATTAACAATTTTTGTTCATTGTCGTTTTGAATTAGTTTTTCAGAATCAAATTTTCTAATTAATCTTTTCACCCATGTGACACGGCCTTCTTTGTTTGCTATTATTAATTTTTGAGGTTTTTCAAGTTAAATTGTTTCAAACTTAATTCCCTAGTTATTCTTTGCACTAATGTTCTTTTACCTTGACTGCTATTACGTTGTGAATCAAGCATCACTTTTCTCTGGCTTTGTCCCATTTTTAAATCTATCAACCATTTTACTGCTTTCTTCAATTGTTCCGTTAGGACAGTCAGTAACGAATCGTGCTTTGATTTATCTTTTATTGTCCACATTTGTAATATACCGTTTATTTCTCTTTTGAATGCATTACAATATAATGAAAATGAATTTTCATAAGATTGTATTTCATCAGCAGTGTTAGATATCATCCATGTGGGACTCATGTTCTTCAAAAACTGAATGATTCCACGAAACTACTCCTTCAAAATAAACATGTTTGACATCTTGTTTTGCTACGTTAGAAATCTTTAAGTTATTTTATGCAGTATTTGGATTGAAAAGAGTCTATTTATAGGCCAGAGTGGTAGATGAATACATGAATACAGGAGAGATAGATATTTTGAAATCAGAGGGAGATTGATTACGAATATCTGGAAATGATAATATGAACACAAAGAGATGTATGATACACAAAGTAAATACATAGAGATCGAAAGATACTTCGTATATCCAGATAAAAATACCTAAAATACGAGGAATGATCCTGAATACAATAGTACTATGATTTAACTGAAGATAAAGCATCTAGAATCTAAAGCTGATTCGTTAGTGACTCTAATATTATTATGGAAGTAAGCTGAATGCTTGCGGTTAATGTTTATTTTTTGTGATGCATATTTTTAAGCCCATAACTTTCTTACTATATGAGTTAGGCAGGATTTGTCATAGGTTGTTTTGTAGAGCGTCTTTTACTGCATCTCTCTATCATAGAGATAAATTTTTAAGTACATGTTTTAATATTAAAAAAATTAATTATACAAATCAAGTCAGGGCAGATTTCAAATACAAAAGTTGTCAGAAGCTATTTTAAATTTTATTCAAGTGATCAGAAAGGACACCGACATAATCAAACGATTCGTTAAATTCAATTTTCACATTGAGTAAAATACCACAATTATCAGTAGTTATTGTAAATAGAATATGTGTATATATTTATTAAACTTTATGAAATAAAAAATTTTATAACAAAAGCAAAAAAAATCGTGATTATATACAATTACTCATCTGTCCGTATAATTCTTAGAAAATTAGTTTCAGTTTTGGTTTTTCTTTTCGTGTTTTAAAAAGATGATTTCTTCCATCTTCATTCATATTATTCAATCGAATATCCAGAAAGGTGAGTGTCTGGAATGAAATATTTAGTAGATAGTAGAATAAATAGAAAATATATTACTTTATTTTGACGAAGAGCTTTTGCAAGATAGGATGCTCCTTGATCACCAATTTGATTCCATTTAAGATTTAATGTGGTAAGTGTCTGTATGAAATATTGAATGGATGATAGAATGAAAATAAAAAGAATAGAAAATGTATTTACTTTGTTTTGGCTAAGAGCATTAGCAAGATCCTGTGCTCCTTGATCACCGATTTGATTTGCTTTGAGACTTAGTGTGATAAGTGTCTATATGGCATAGTGAATAAATGCAAGATTAAAAAGATAAGATAGATGAATATTACCTGATTCTGTTGTAGAGCGTTAGCAAAATGTTTTGCTCCTTGATCAGTGATATTATTTTTTGCAACATAAAGTGTGATAAGTGTCTATATATGAAATAAAGAATACATGATCGACTGGGTAGATAAAATAGATGAATTCTACTTGATTTTTTAAAAGAGCATTGGCAAGATGTTCTGCTCCTTGATCACCGATTTGATTTTCTGCAATGTAAAGTATGGTGAGTGTCTGTGTGAAATAATAAATAAATGAGAGAATGAAAAAATAGAATTGATAGATATTACCTGATTTTGTTGTAGAGCGTTAGCTAGATGAGAGGCTCCCTGTGCACCAATTTGATTATGTATGAGATTTAGTTTAGAAAGTGTCTATATCAAATACTAAGTCAATAATAAAGTAAAAAGAAATATTACTTTATTTTGTTTGAGAGCATTGGCTAGATGTTGAACTCCTTCATTATCAATTTGATTATAATGGAGATTAAGATTAGTCAATGTCTGTATAGAACAGTTACTAAGTAAATGAGTAAGAAGATAAAAATAGATGAATCTTACTTGATTTTGTTGTAAACCATTGGCGAGATATTCTGCTCCTCGTGAGCCAATTTGATTGAGCTGAAGGTTCATTTTAATGAGTACCTGTGGAAATAAGAGATAATTGATTAAAATGGAAGAAGAAGGAGAGAAAAGAACTCTTACTTTATTTTGTCGTAAAGCATCGGCAAGATAATATGCTCCTTGATCACCAATTTGATTGACTCCAATATCAAGCGTAGTGATGGTCTATTAAGTAGTGAATATATGATAGAAAATGAAAATAGCAGAAAGATGAATAATATTACTTTGTTTTGTTTGAGTGTATTAGCAAGATATATGGTTTCCTGTAGACCCATTTTATTTCCGCACAATTGAAGTGTAGTGAGTGTCTATGTGAAATATTGAAAAGATTAAACAAATCAAAAGACTCATTAGTATTATAAATAGTCTTCCAGATATCGTGAAGAATCTGGTTTGGAAAAGTGTTGATACGTATACCGAAGGCAATATGTAAAGAAAAATTTTACCTTGTACCGAGAATAACTATCCATGATTGTATTCATATGTGTACAGATATTTCGCATTGTGCAAAAAATATTGAAATCATCAAGATAATTAAAAATTCGATAGATAACTTCTACCGGTAATGTATGAAGAGATATATTAATCTTATCAGCCATTGATGAAGACCGTTGAGATATGTGTTTATTATAAAATGCTTATATGTATTTTTTTTTCTTTTCGTTTTTATATATGTTCGTTCTTGTCCTGTGTCATAGATTTTTTTTCTCATGATTATGCAATTACCTGGCGACACGTGGCATTTCAAATGGTTGACTGACAGCAATGATGAAATGCAAACGTTTTACAATTGTAATTACGATTTATAATTTACAGATGAATTATTATGATTCTTTCATATTATCATAAGAAATATATATATTATTGATTTTATTGTTCAACAATAGATATAAGATTTCAAGATTTTATTTAACGTGCGATTCTTACCGATTAGTTTCAAGAACTATATGTACGGATACTTTTAGAATTTTACTAATTCTATTGAAATCAACTTATAACCCAAAAGCTTATAAACAGTTGACATAGATCTCTCGTTAGAATCGTAAAATCAGGAAAAAATAATTGCAAGCCGAGATGCCCTGTCTTGCGACACATCTGAACAGGGCTACCCTACAGAATTAATATACTGTTTTTGTGTTTTTCTAAGTTTAGTTCAACAGTCACAACATGTGCATATTACATCATAGAAAACCATTTTATTTTAATTCATTTGTGAAACTCACATATTTGATGAAGGAAAATACTTGAGTCTCAGTTTTAAAGTGAAGTTTTAGGCTTCCCCCATTACAAATCTCAGCAACCGGGGCCAAAGTTACGATTCCATTGTAACCACAGATATAGAGCAATTGTTTCACAATGATCTGTTAGACAAATATTAAATTAATAGAAATAACTTAACATTCTACTATAGATAGAATATTTTTATAGGATGATGACAGCTTTTCCGTGAAAAATATGGGAAAAACATTAATAAATAAAATTGTTAATCAATTACGATTGTATGTTGCAAGCTTTTTCGAAAGAAGAAAAGCAACAAATAATAAATGAATAAATTCACGTTCTATGTTAGTAGTTACACCAAGAATAAATAAAAGTGTGCTTACATACTTTATAGAAAACAACTCTAAATTATCTTCGCTTTTTGAAAATGAAAATTCAAGTATAGTATGTGTTATGCCTTTTTTTCTACATTGTAATCGGGTACAATTTGATAGATCTTAACAAGAGATAATACTTCGAAAAGAAAACAAATCGAAATTTCATTTCGTTTTTTCGTTCCTACTACGTAATACGCATAACAGAAAGAAAAACAAAAATGAATAATTATTTAGTTCCAGATGAAAGAGGACCACCTATACAACGGTACAAACAAGAAAAAGAAAAAACAATCATTGCCCATATTAAAAAGAACAACACGTACATTTATCGACAGATGAATGTACTTAAAAAATAAATGTTTTTTTCCTTTCAAGTAGCATCAATGGACAACTATATGTTGGATAGGTGTAATGCCATTATTTGTTATACAATACTGAGAATGAAATTGACCATTATTTATGTTAAAAAAAATATTTATGTGAAGATAGTTAATTACGAAGTCAATTATTCCGGAACATTTACGACAAAGTATTTCATAAAAAACAAATTTGACTCAAGTTAAAAGAACATATACAACGAATGAATATTTAAGATTCTCTTTTCAATATAGAAAATAAAAATATAACTAATTACCGTTATATTGTGTTCGTTCTGCATGAATATTTTGTTTATGAAAAGAAGAAAAAAAATTCAAAAAGAAAGGTAAATGATCATATATATTTATTTTGATAACAAGAATGACTATAAAAGAAGAAATTGATGAAAAACAAACATTACTCAATGATAAAAATGAACAAAAATCATCTTATCTTGAATGGGCAGAATCATCTTGGACTAGATTTTTACATATTCTATGTTGGTGGTGGATTAATCCAATACTTTCATTAAGTAATAAACGACAATTAACAATAAATGATCTTGAAAATACACCTAATGTTGATAAAACATCTGTATTATTAAATAGATTACATTCATATGATTGGTCATCAACAACAACATGGTTTATAATAATAAAAGAATTTTGGAAAGATTTTATTTTAGCTAGTCTTGTTTTATTTCTTCATTTAATTGTACGTATTATTCAACCATTAATATTTCGTCAACTTATATTAAATAAATCAATTAATAAAGGATCAAATATTTTAAAAGATTTTTATATAATATTATTATTTCTAACATTAATTATACAATCATTTACAGAACGACAAGGAAAATTTTATTTATCTCGTGTTGGTGTAAGAATTCGTAATGTACTTATTATAATTATTTATAAATGTTTATTATCATTAAAATCTACATCATGGGAACAAATGAATAGAAATAAAATAAATAATTTAATTGCTAAAGATGTTATTAAATTTGAAGAAGTATGCGAATATTTAGCACATTTATGTGAAGGATTTCTTGAATTTATAATCATAGGTGGTTTACTTTGTAAAATAATACATCCTATACCAACATTATGTGGTTATATATTAATATTTATATTAATATTAATTCAATTATATTTTAGTGGAAAATTTAAACAATATCGTGAAGATAAATCTCAATGTAGTGATAAACGTGAACAAGCATTTAGTGAATTTATTTTTGGATGTGATGTTATTAAAATGTATAATTGGGAAAAAGCAATAGAAGATCGTATTATTGAAAGACGTGAAAATGAATTAAAAAGTATTCAACGTACATCAAATATTCATACATTTAATATGACACAATTTTTTGTTTCATCACCACTTCTTATATTAACAATATTTGGTAGTGCTTGGCTATTAGATTATCCATTAAATATAGCAAATACATTTCCAGTTCTGGCATTTTTTACTTTAATACGTCATAATTTAATGTATTATTTACCATTAACTATGGAAAAATTAAGTGAAGCAAGATCAGCATCAAAACGAATAGATTCATTAATACGTTTAACTGTTAAACAAGAACATCAACCTATATTATCTTCAACTACATTTCATGAACAACAAATAGGAAGTATTATTATGTCAAATGCATCTTTTTCATGGGATAATGAAAAATCATGTCTATCATCAATTAATATGACAATTGAACCAGGACAATTTGTAGGTATTGTGGGTCCAGAAAATTCCGGTAAATCATCATTACTTGCTGCTATACTTGGAGAAATAAATCTTATTAATGGTCAATTAGAAACAAATGGTAGTTCATTATCTTATGCACCACCAATACCATGGATATTTGCAGATACAATTCGTAATAATATTATTTTAAATCAATCATTTAATCAACAACGTTATAAAAATGTAATACAAGCATGTTATCTTGATACAGATCTTAATTTATTTGGTCCTAATGGTGATTTAACAATAATTGGTGAAAAAGATATTAATTTAAGTGGTGAACAACGAGCAAGAATATCATTAGCTCGTGCTTTATATGCTGATGCTGATATTTATTTATTTGATGATCCATTATCAACAATTGATCGTACAATAGCTAAAGGAATATATGAACGTTGTATTGGTTTAGATGGTTTATTAAAAACAAAAACACGTTTATTAGCTACTCATCAAACACAATTTCTTCATGAATCAAATACAATAATAAATCTTTCACATGGACGTATTGATAAACAAGGTCGTTTAGATGAAAATATAATTCGTGAAGATGATACAAAAAAAGATGAAACATCCGTATTAGCTGGTATGCTTGCTGATAATCCATTAACAATTGATACACAACCAACAATAACTACGGAAATATCACTTAATGATGGTGCAGAATTATCTGTTTGGTATAAATTATTTACAGAACAATCATTAGGAAAATTTGGTTTTTATTTACTTATTATTTTACTTTTATTAGGTGAAATATTAGAAGATAGTGGAAAATATTGGCTTAGTATATGTTTAAAACAATCAAATATGGAAGAAAAATTTTCAACAAAATTTGCTTATATTTTTTTTTGTTTAATTATATTTACAATATTAATTGATATAATACGTACAAAATATTATTTTAATATTATTTTACATGGTTCAAATAATTTACATAAGAATATGTTAAAAGGTTTATTATATACAACATCACAATTTTTTCATAGTAATTCAATACGAAAAATTCTTAATCGAGTTATTAAAGATCAACATATTATTGATGATGTATTACCTGTAAATTTATTAAATGGTATTAAAATATTATTAATGACATTTGGTTCATTATTTATAATATTTTTTTTTAATCCATCATTATTACCTATAATTATTGTATTAGGTCCAATTATTTGGTTAATAACACGTTTTTATCAAAAATCATCTCGAGAATTAAAACGTCTTGAAAGTATTACACGTAATTCATTTTATGCATTATTTTCAACATCTTTAAATGGTTTAACAAGTATTCGAGCATTTAAAGCTGAAAATAGTTTTATACAATTAATGTCAAATAGAATTGATACAAATACATCAGCATTTACTATTGTTAAAGCTGCATCACAATGGTTAGCATTAAGACTTACACTTTCATGTTCAATAATATTATTAATTATTTGTATTCGTTTAATTTTTTTTCATAATCATATTGATTCATCAACAGGTGCACTTACATTAATGTCTGCAATGTATTTATCATCATTATTTGAATGGACTATTCAACAATTAACTGAAACTGATGTATTAATGACTAGTGCTAAACGTATTAATGAATATGCAAATTTAATACCTGAAGAAGATGAAGGTGGAGATAAACGTCTTATAAAAACATCATCAAAATGGCCTATTCATGGAACAATTGAATTTCGAAATTATTCATTACGTTATCGATCGAATCTTGAACATGCTATTAGAAATATTAATTTACGAATTGAATCTGGTCAAAAAATTGGTATTATTGGTCGAACTGGTATGTATTTATATTTTAAATTATAAAATTTTATTTAATATTTTCTATGTATAGCTGCTGGAAAATCATCACTTTTTAAAGGTATTTTTCGTTTTGTTGATCGATTAAATGTTGATGGAGAAATTCTTATTGATGATATTGATATTAGTCGTATTACACTTAATCATCTTCGATCACATCTTAGTATTATACCTCAACAACCTGTATTATTTAATGGTACTCTTCGATATAATCTTGATCCATTTAATCAATATTCTGATGAACAATGTTGGAAAACACTTGAAGATGTTAAACTTAAAAAATTTGTAAGCAATCATTCCGAAGGTCTTCTTATGCATATTGATGAATGGGGTGAAAATTTAAGTGTAGGTCAATGTCATTTAATAAATGTTGCACGTGCTATTTTAAATAAAAGTAAAATATTATTAATCGATGAAACAATTGCTGATGTTGATCAAAAAACAGATGATCTAATTCA